>JAQQSO010001243.1:6281-17326 GCA_028658305.1 Pachyuromys duprasi
AAAGAATCAATATAGCAATGTATCAAAGCAGATATTAAGACTCACAATGAAGCCTTTGGCAGAGGACGGGAAGTAATAATAAAAATAGGGGAAATTAGTAAGACTGGGGGAGAACAAGAGCTCCACAAAGACCAAATGAGCAGGGCACAGGGGTCTTATATGAGACAGTTTCTCCAACCAAAGACCATATATGGATATGGCCTAGAACCCCTGCTCAGATGTGGCCCATGATAGCTCATTGTCGAACTGAAGACCCTAGTAAGGGAAACAGGGACTGTTTCAGTCTTGAACTTGATGGCTGACTCTTTGACCCTCCCCCATACATGCCAGGGGGTAACAGCCTGGCTAGATCCCAGGGGAGGACATTGCAGCCAGCCCTGAGGAGACAAGATGATCTGGGGTTGGATGGAAGGGGAGGAGGTCCTCCCCCGTTGGTGGACTTGGAGGGGGCAGGGAGGAGATCAGGGAGGGTTGGGGAGGGTGAGAGGGAATGAGGGAGGGGGCTAGGCCTGGGATGCAAAGTACCTAACCTGTGATTGATATAAAAATAAATTAATAAAAAAAATAAAACATTGTGGTGCTTGCACAAAAGAGACAGGTAGACTAACAAATAAAATAGGAGACCTAAACATGAGTACTCATAACTAACAGCAATCTTGAGAGCAGGTATTGCTCCTGCCAGGAGCAATATTCCATTAAACTGGAATCTTAGACTTTCCTCTGGTCACTCTGCTCTTCAGATGGCCTTATGCCAACAGGCTAAGAAAAGAATAGTGTTAGCAGGGATTATTGATCCAGATTACCAAGCAGAAATATTTTATTCCTCCACAATGGAGGTAAGAAGGATTATGTCTAGTATGCAGGAGATCCTTTAGGCCATCTCTTGGATCTACCATGTCCTGTAATTAAAGTCAATTAGAAAATACATCCTAATCCAGGCAGGATGGCAAAGGGCATAGACCCTTGGGGAATGAAGGTATGGGTTACTCCTGCAGCAAAAGAGCCAAGACATGCTGAGGTTTTGCTGAGGGCAGAGGAAATAGAACGGGTAGTAGAAGAAGGCAGTTTTAAATTCCAGCCAAGGCCATGTGACCCAGTTATAGAAACAAGGAGTGTTTCTGTGGTATTTTGTTAAGAACATGTTTGTGCAGATATTTGTGTTTTCTTAGTTTCTTTAACATGTAATGTAACATTAAGAGAATAATTAGTGGTTATCACATTTAAGTTTGAGATACTAAGAGAACGTCCTTCGAGGGAAATTGTTACCTATTCTAAGTTTATAAGGTGTTTGCTGTTGTACAAGGGATAGTTGTATTATGTTATATCTAATTGTGACCTGGTTATTGTTTGTATTTGGAAATTAAGCATGGAATGAGGAAATACGAATGTGTGTCAAATTGACCAGGGGTGTACTTTTGATATGACTATTTTTGGTTGTCAACCTGACTGTATCTATACTTAACTAAAACCCAAATGGCTGGACACACCTGCAAGGGATTTTTTTTTCTTGATTAAATCATTTGAAGTGGAAAGTCCCACTTCTAATCTGGATTTTTGAGGTGGGAAGATACACCTTTAATCCAGTTCTTTTTTTATTTTTTATTTTTTTGGCTTTTTGAGACAGAGTTTCTCTGTGTAGCCTTGGCTGTCCTGAACTCTCTTTGTAGGCTTGGCTGGCCTCAAATTCACAATGATCCATGTACTTTATCTAGGGTTCTTAAATGCCTTTACTTCCTTTCCACCCCTCCGTCCCCCAACCTTAGATAGGAGATTAGTGGGAAAAGGCTTGTAGAGCTCTTTTATCTACTTCCTGCTGATTCAGGTTGATGGATCTTTAGGGGATTAACAACCTCAGTCATCACAATAAAAGCAGTCAGTCCAAAGGCCAACACCAAGCAGCAACATGAATGACAAGTCAGAGAAAGTGGTAAGATTCAGATTGCCCTAAGAAATTATCTGTGAAGTCAAGTGTCCGAAGTCAAGTGAACTTTCTATAACGATCAGCACAGTGATTTTATGTTGATCCAAAGAGCCAAGCTTCACTGTGCATGGGCCTCTATATATCTCCTCTCTTCAAAGTCCACACACTAATGTTTTCAGATGGCTAAAGTCATGACCCTTACACAAGAGAGTTCATATCAAAACAGCATGTGCCCTCTCACAAGCCAGCCTCCAGCAAAACATTACATGACAAAACTGAGTCTTCATAGAAACCAGAAACTTCCACTTCAACAAGGATTAAAGATGTGTTCCATAAAGTCCAGCTAATCCAGATCTTTTGAGGTGGGAAGACCTGCCTTTAAGTGGCCCACTGATTAAAGGTGCTAGAATTCTATATAAAGGCCATAGAAGGAAAGGAAACTTGCTTTTTCCCAGCTCACTATCACCTCACTGGCAAGTCCATTCCTTCACTGGCATTATAGCCTACTTCTTTGGGATTCTGGCATATACTGAAGATTAGCTGAGACACCCAGCCTCATGGACTGAGCAACTACTGGATTTTTGAAACTTCCATTGGTAGACAGCTATTGTTGAACTAGCTGGACTACTACCTGTAAGCCATTCTAATAAATCATATATATATATTCATTCTATAAGTTCTCTTTCTCTACGGAACCCTGATTAATACAAGAGTCAAAGCAAACAAGCAAGCAAGCAAGCAAGCAAACAAACAAACCAAATGGATCAAGGAAACAAATGACCCAATTAAAAAGTGTGGTAGAAATCTAAAGAGATAGTGTTTTAGTGAAAAAATAAAAATGGCTAAGACATACTTTGAAAAGTTTTCACCATTCATAAGCAATTTGAGAAATACAAATTAAAACAAGAAATTTCATCTCACTACAGTAAGAATGGCTGAGACCAACACAACACAAGATAATAAATGCTGACAAGATTGCAGATAAAGAGAAAACCTCATTCACTGTTGGTGGAAATGTGAATTTGTGTGGCTACTCTGGAAGTCAGTATAGAGACTCTTCAAAAAACAAACAAACAAACAAACAAACAAAAACCCTAAAAATAAAATTTCCTATGACCCAGCTGTGCAACTCCTAGGTATATGCACAAAAAACTCAACGTTCTACTTTATAGATACTTGCTCAATAATGTTCATTGTCACCCTGTTCACAATAGCCAGGCAATGGAAACAAACTAAATGACCTTCAACAGATGAATGAGTAATACAAATGTGCTACACATTGAAATACTATTCAGCTGTAAAGAAAAGAATAAAATAATAGCATCTACATCTAAATGGGTGGACCTAGAAAATATTGTGCTGAGTAACATAACCCAGACCCAGAAAGATAAGCAAGCATTTCCCATCTGTGGTTCTTAGCTCCAAATCCTCAGCTGTGAGTAAATAATGAGTAACTGCAGAAACCGGGGAAATACAATGGGATAATGGTGGTGTGGGAGCTTGGGGAGAAAATAGCAAGGTACAGGTGATATGAAGAGATAATTTAAAAACAGGAAGGAGGCTTTATCAGGAAAGGGGTGAGGAAGGAGAGAAAAAGGAAGGGTGACAAAAAACAAGAAACACAAAGGCCTCAAGGAATTGTATTGTATATTTGCCTAAAATTATACACAATATATATTTGCATAAAATCTTAAAGGATGTTATGCCACATGGGCTGACAATGCTCCCCACAAGAACCACGGAGCCATAGGCCAACAAATACCCCATTACCAGGCATGAGAAACCCCTTTTGAATATTTGGTCAGGGTAGTTCAAGTGGCTCCCAAACAATTTAGAATATTGTCGTCATTCTTCAGTTACCTATCAGAGGTTGAAGGTAAGGCCCTTTTTGCTGAGGTACCACATGTTTAGGAGCCATGACTTAGATGATTCCAAGTGGATTCAACCTAAAAGCCTCCTTCCTATGGTTTAGTTTTCATGGTAACAGAAAGTGCTATGCAAACTGTCAAAGGACAGAAGTAATGATAGTCTTACTGCTGTGACACCTATGACCATCATGGCAAGATATCTGTAAAGGTGAAATAATGCTTACTCCCATGTTGGAGGTAGCCAACAACCATCTAATTGGACTTAAGGGCCACCCAAAAAGAGGGAGATCATTCTTTGTACTAGAAACCTACCCAATTTCCCATGGGTAGTGAGATCATGTTTCTTAGAAAAGAGTCTACTACCACCACTTTGCTAGACCAGCATATTTTTTTACTACGTTCTTAATCTTATACCCACAGGTAAGTATAGCTTCCACTCCTTATCAAATGCAAAACAAGCATCATAGAAAATCACAGCTGGACACAATGCATAGATTGACTGATCTTAGGAGTCTAGTCTCAAGACTCTCAATCTATATCTACATCACAGTTCCTGCTGTGACCTTTGCCCAATGGAACATCTTGGAAGAGGTGTTGCAAAGATTGTAAGAGCCAGAATAGCATAAAGTGTGCTGTGAGACATGCTCTTCTAGAAATGGCGGTACAAACAGGACTAGAACAATGGCAGTAACAGTAGACTTGCCAAAGCAGAAGGGGAAAAATCACATGGGGTCCCACCCTAAGACAACGATGGGCAACTAATGACTAGTGAGAGAGGGAGAATTAGTCTTTCTCAGGAATGAAGCCCCAGATTGGATATCTAAGGCAAAGTGGTCAGTCTTGAAAGCACACAAACATATAACAGAAACTGATTCAACAGGTTGTATTTACATATATATGCATGCACACATATCTGTGACAATAATTAGAGAAAAAGAAGCTATACATTTGAGAGGGAGCCACGGAAGGAATTGAAAGGATGGAACTTGGGAGGAGCTGGAGGGAGAAAATGGCAGGAAGAAAGTGGTGTAATTATATTTGAATACAAATAAAATATATGTAAAATGTATCTTTTCTCCATAGGTTCTATAGTATAGGGATGGGGAGAGCCTTTCCCACCTCACTCTGAAATTTTTCCTTCTGTCATGGCTTGCCGTGTTGCAACCATTCTGAGCTTGTCTTGACCCTTTGTCTTAGATGGTGAACATAGTCAGAATTGGGAACATAAATTTAAAAAATAGCACACAATCAAATGCAGGGCTGCTTATTGGAAAACAGAAAAAATATCCTTGAAGGTGCTAAAACATAAAGCCTTAAAAAAGCTCATTCACAGCCCATCTCCTGTCATTGTTTTCATTTTCTGCTTAATGCCAATGCTGTTTTAAGAGATAATATTAGCATGATTTTATTGTTCCTCTAACCAGTTCTTGAAACAAAATATAAGAGCGTTTCACTTGTATTCATGATTGCTGAAATTATGAACCTGGTATTTTGAACATATATGTGCAGAGCAGTGGAAATATGCACAGATAACAGTTTTTTTTTCCAGTCCCTCACACGTGTGATTCTATCAACACTTTCCACCTTGGATGTTATAGTGAGTGTTGGGATAACTTACATATATTGTATCAACTGGCTATGAAAGTGTCTTCCTGTATTCTCACTTGTTACTTGCTCTAAATCCATGAACCCAAACCATATTTTCCTTTGATTATAAGCGGATTCTCTTAGGTTTTCCTGTAAAAGAAATCTGATTAGTGCAAATCATTAAGAATTTTAGTACAAAGAGCATTAATCCAAGTATTGTAGGTGGGCAGGGGGATTTCCTCTGCGCAGCACCTCAACTCCAGAGCAGTTTCATGGTCTTGGAGGGTACCTGTCACTTTTATGGTCTCCTGTCCCATCAAGCCTCTAGGTGTTGGGGAAGGCAGGTTCCAGCTATGAGGCCCACATAGGCCAAAGTCAATTCTTCCGTGTGGCTGAAAGGATGTCTTCCCATGCAGTAACACCCCCACTTGGACTACTTTGCCGCCGAAGCAGCTCCTCTCACCCAGTTTCCAGCTGTTCTAGGCAGTCCTGTTGAAACCCTCTCAGTCTTAGCAGATGAAGCCTCTCAGCTGCCTTGTTTTCACGAATGGATAACTGACAGCTCACAACAAAGTACCTTCACTTTCATCATGAAATCATCTTTCTCGTCCTGTTTTTCAAATCTTGCATCTTTCCCTGTAGCGGCAAGCTAATTTCAGACTTTGATCTGGTTTTGGAAAAATCTGCATATTCTCCCCTCAAGATTCTCTTGGTATGTTATATCAACTCTATCTTAGTGCCTCAGCTGCAACTTCCAAATTAAGGATTCCATTTCATGTAAATGATCATACTGAGTGCTGAGCATGCCACAGGGCACACAGATTCAGCGTGTTGAATACTTAGGTCTTTCTGAGTTCTCTCAGGCAATGTACAACTTGGACGCCTATGAGTTTGCTTGCTGGGAACAATATGTTGTAAGCTTTCAGTTGTCTGGAGCTCACAGGAATAGGGCCATCGATTTAAAACATGCTCATTATGTGCTGGCCTGTGCAGCTCAAGCATTTTCTAGCGTGTTATATAATCCGACTTATTTCTGTGGAGATAATATGCTGGTGATACTGGCTCTGTTTGATACATGGCTCTTCCTCTCTCTGTGCCACTAGTGGAAGTTATCTGACCTCCTTAAATGACGATTCCTCATCTGTAAAATAGGATTCTAACTTCGACTGTACAGGGCTGTTTGATGACATAGCACATGGAAACATCCCAGACAGTTAGTGAAAGCTATTTTTTTTTTTTTTTTTTTTTTTTTGTGAAAGACAGCAGTGCCTTGGTGGAGGGTTTTGCAAAAGGGACAAAATTGTTATTTAAATTGCAACTGACAGAAAACCCTTTACAAGCAAGTTGTATTTCACTGTTGGTTTAATAAAAATCCTTAGGATGAGGTTATTTGTTTATGGAAGTACAGGCCTCAGGGATTGGCAATCATTTGAAAATTTGAGGAGTATTACAGTATCTGTATAATAAATTAATAAATTAGTAGTTTAACCTGAACATGGTAATGATGTCAATCTAACCTTATCACCTACCCAATAAGACATAAGTTACAGGTGGCAAAGCTGTATAGATTCTGCTGACAGTGTGGGGGAATTTTATATCCCAGGAGAGCAGCATTACCTTTCAGGAATCTTGCCAGGTATAACCCATAGGTGCACTTTTCTCTCCTTGGCCTTCAGGATGTCTGCTTCCATGTATTATCATTTGCAAGCTTTGCTTTTTCCTTTTCTCATCCTTCTCTTTATGATACTAAACTTCCTGTGATATTTAATTCATGATACTAACACAGCATGACACTATTAAGTATTTCCATATCTCCACACAAGTGATACATGGGGCATGTTTATCTTGCAAACCGGGCTTGCACATCCACAGGATAGTAACCCTGCTCTCTTTTCCATCCGGCACTTGGTAACTATTGTGGGTTGGGTATGACGTGTCTACCCAGGAAGCTCATGTTTTCAAGGCTTGGTCCATAGCTGGTAGCACTGAGAAGTCGGGGATCACGAGTCCCGAAGGTATCAATCCAGTGGCTGAAAGCACTGGCAAGTTCGTAGGCAACTGGAATGTTAGGAGGTGGAGACTGGCTAGAGAAATGACATCATTGGGGCCATGCCTTTGAGGAGTGTTCCCTGGCCCCTTCCCATTTTTTAATCTACTCTTTGTTTACTCTGTGGTCAGCAGTAGTACCCCAGTACTCTGTCAAGCTTTTCAGACAGGATGTGCTGCCTTAACATGGACCTGGACACACAGAGCTAAGCCATGGCTGGAAACCTTTGAAGCCATGAACCAGAACTAGTATTAATCATGCCAGGTATTTGGCTTGGAAATGTTTTCACTGGTCCTGCATTTTCTCTATATTTAGTGGGTTTTGTTTTCACTTGTGTTTTCTTGCCAACTTTTTAGAAGTTCGATACTGTCTCACTTTGCTATTTTCACTCTCATCCTCTGTATTTTTGTTGTCATATGCAAGGAATAGTCACCAAATCCACTGTCCTAACCTTCTTTCACCCACCATATTTTCTTCTAGTTTCACAGTTTTGGGTTTTATGATTAGGTATTTAGTCTATTTTACATGTAATATACAGGAAAGGTCCAACTTTTTTTTTTTCGTCTTTTTGCTTTGTTTTGTTTTTGCTTGCAAGTATCCAATTTTCCTAAGACTTTTCCTTTGTTGAAGAGAGTGTACCTTAGCTGCAAGAGTTTGAGGGCCTAGTTTTGGGCTCTTCTTTTCCATTGATTGGTTTACATTTCTGTCTTTATGCCAGAAATGCAGTCTTAATTATTCTACCTTGTAGAAGGCTTTGAAATCAAGAGGTGTGAATTCTCCAACTGTGTTAGTTTGTAAGGTTATACCGGCTATTTCTGGGTCCCCTGAGCTTCCATTTGAACTTTAGGAGAGGCTTTACCATTTCTTCAAATTGGGCTGTTGGGATTTTTAAGAGAGAACCCATCCTATCTTGCATTACTTTGGATAGTATGGGCACTTTAACAATATTTTCCAGTCCACAAACACAAGTATTTTTCTAACTCTTTCTGTCAATGGTTTGTAGATTCCAGTGCACAGGTCTCTGGTTATCCCTAAGTTTATGCCTATTTTTTTTTTTTCTTTTTGAGAACGTGAGACTATCTCCTAAATTTCCTTTTTATATTAGCTATTGCAAGTGTATAGAAATGCAACTGAGGTACAAAGACAGGCTGCCTCCCTTTGAAAAATGATTTAAGAGATCTCCCAACGCTTTTCTTGTCTCCTTGCTCTGGCCAGGGCTTTCAAAGCTATGTTGCATAGGATTGGTAATTGCTACTTGACCTTGAGTTATTTTCCTAATGTTGCTGGATTTCAGTGTCCTTTTTATTTTTGTAATGTAGATGATGATGGAGGTTTCCTGTTAAGGGTGTGAAGTTTAGAGGTCTGATTTCACTTATTACTACAAAGTAATACACCCATGCAAGTTATCTTTTCTCAGTGCAAGATTTCTTAAAAGACAGTGTGAAAAGAGATGAGTACTCATCATCCTTAGCATGGCCATTCTGAGTTACTGAAGAACTATATGTTTATGCTAAAAAATGCTGGATATTTGTAATTATTATTACTTGCTATGAATATATTAGTACTTATGATCCTGCTGGCTCCTCTTTCTTAGCTGTGGTTCACAGGGATTCCATAGAGAATCTGTTGTACAATCATCTTACATCTGGGAAGCTTTCTAATGGCACCTCTTGATTAAAGCACATTTACATATTACAGCTTCATAAAGCACCCTGGCCAGAGAGATTGCCTCATTACATGGCATCGAAATTTAAAGTGCAGCTTTTATTCTCAATCCTCAGTGCAATGGCTAAGAACTTTTTGCTGCTATGGTAAGCTGAATATAGACAATGCCTGCCCTCCAGTATCTGCGGGTTAGTTCAGTCCTTTTGAATCTTGTTCAGCTTGCATAAGGGTGCACTGTATTTGCTTTCCGTTCTGTGTATAGATTTCATAGGAAGATGGAGTATAGTTTTAGGGATCACCTTCAAGGAATAAAAGTTCAGCCAAAGCGGCTTGAGTATAGGCACCTTTTTCTTAAGCATTCAGTGAATCTCAGACTTTCAGAGCACGACTGGAAATATGCAGGTGTCATGGGCCTAGAACTTTAAGAGGTAGTCTTTCCTTCTGTTTGGCTGCCTGGTCTTTCTCTCTCATCTTAGGACAAAGGCAGTTTCTAAGACATTTGTGGTGACCACGCTCCTGATATTTGTATTCTTGCACAATCATTTCTCCTTCAGTTTGGGCTGGACTTATTGATCTGTTTTTACAGTTAGAAGTAACTGCATACCACTTTGAAGTTAGGTTTAAAAAGATGACTTCAATCTTCTCTGTGTGCATTTTCTCTTTCTCTGAAGATATTTTCTGGGAAAAGAAACTGACAATTTCTGCAGGAAGTATAGCTCGTCTAGTGAGTTTAGGATAGTCCATCGTGTGGGGAAGAAATGAGGCCCTCACTCCAACAGTTTCTGAGGCACTGAGTTCTTCTGTATTAAATCCCATAGGCAGCAAAAGTCTGACAGTAATTTGAGCTTACCAGTGGGTGTCTTATCTTCATTTCAGTTGAAGAGTCTTGAACTAGTTACATTCCTAGCTTATATCCTGATCAAACTCTGAGTTACTCTGAGAGAACATCACCTAGCCAAACCTCTTTGGATTCCTGAACTTCAGAAACGAAGATAGTGAAAATTTGATGTTTCAATTGCTGACTTTTGTAGTTTGTTATTCAGCAATAGGTAGTAACTTTGTGGTACCAGGAAGTTGGGTGCTGCTACAATGAAAATCTAAAATATGGCACTGGCTTTGGAAACAGACACTGTTGTTTTGTTTGGGGGCAAAGTATTAGTGAAAGTCTAAGTAGCTTAAAGGAAACTGCCAATAGGGGCCTCTTGGTTATGTAGAAGAGTCAGTTCTGGCAACTAATGAAAGAGTAAAATGTTTTCCTACAAGGGTAAAGACAACTGCAGTGTTGCTGTAGTGATGAGGAAAGCGTGCTTCGTGAAGTGGGTGATGTAGTGTTAATGGACATGCATGGGCCAGGAGGAGTGAAATCTAGGTAAAGAGAGTTGGACACAAATGAACCAAAACTTACTTATTGTGAAAATGTTTTTTTCTAGAGGAGAGAACTATGAGCTTTTTTCTTTTTTTTGGCTCTGAAAATTATATATGGTAATTTTATTTTTCTCTTATCTATCTTTGAAACACTGGGCTCATATTATGACTTATTTGTAAGGGATTACTAGCAAGTAAAATAAGAAAATGTGTTCTAAGATAACACCAATGTAAATGGTGATGAGAAATTTTGATATTCCTATTTCTTTTGTTTATTTATTTATTCATTTATTTTTATCTCAATCACAGGTTAGGTACTTTGAATCCCAGGTGTAGCCCCCTCCCTCCTTCCCTCCTCCCCTCCCACACCCTTCCTCATCTCCTTCCTCCCCACCCCCTCCAAGTCCACCAACAGGGGAGGACCTCCTTCCCTTCCATCCAACCCCAGCTTATCCTGACTCCTCAGGGCTGGCTGCAATGTCCTCCCCTGGGATCTAGCCAGTCTGTCACTCCCCGGCTTGCATGGGGGAGGGTCAAAGAGTCAGCCATCAAGATCATGACTGAAACAGTCCCTGTTTCCCTGAATAGGGTC
>JAQQSO010001245.1:0-17248 GCA_028658305.1 Pachyuromys duprasi
AAGGCTTGGTTGTGAGTCTTAATATCTGCTTTGATACATTGCTATATTGATTCTTTCAGAGGCCCTCTTTGGTATGCTCCTGTCCTGTTGCTTGTTTTTCCTCCATTCAATGCCCATCCCATTTGTTCATCTAAACGAGCATTGATCATACCAACCTGGGTTCTCCTTCTTGTATATCTTCTCTAGGTGTATAGATTTATTTCATTATGTACATTAGAACTTTTAATATTCCTGCATTAAACTGAAATATATCAGTTTATACTCACAATGTATTCTGGACTTTAGTAGTTCAGAACATCTGATTGTGACGGTGGTAAGCCTTTAGTTTTCTAAGTATATATATATATATTATACAAACTAAAATTAATACCATGAAGGTTAAATGTTTTCAATATACAGTCTACCTTAATTGAAAAGTTACAAGTTTGTAACACAATGTACTCCATCAAAAAATTATTAATTAATTGATCTTTTTGTACAGGCTAAAACTAAGTTTCTGCTCAACCAACTTTTTTTTTTTTTACAGACATGCATTTTATCTTAAAGGAGAGTCTGCTCATTTTGCTTTCCCTGTAAAATTCTGTGATTTTCCCCATTTCCCACTCTTTCCTTTACATGTTATCTCTGAATTATTTACTTATAAAAAGAAGAGAAGGTATTTCACTCAGCAACTATCACAAGAAAAAAACCATGGAAGCACCATAGTTATTGCCACGAATTTCCTATCTTGCCATCAAATTTATTTTCATATGGATGTAAAATAACTTATTTTTCAGTTTCCATTTAAATTATGTCCGTATTAAATAACATGTTTTCAGCAAAGCCTAACCTTAGAAATATGATTACTGATATATTTTTAATTACAGGCTGCATGTCATCAATGATGTGAAATAAAAACAATAGAATTAAATAAATTCACAGCTACACTGTAGGTATTCTTTAGCATGATGTGGCCTCTATTCATAGACATCTTCAAGACAGGTATCTGAGTAACTCGTGTATCTTCACAAGAATGTTGGATATAGGGTGACAAATAAAATAAATGGAATATCAGGGCTTTCTCTTATGGTAGCACTGGAGATATGTATTTTTGTGTTGCTATCTCTAAAGACAGCTATCATTTATAGATAATACTGCATAGTTGACTATTACAAGTATAGAACACTAAGCGTTTAAACTTTTATTTTTAAGAGCAAAGAAATCTGTCACTAAATATGAATGCTGCATATATTCTCACTAGAGACAGTGATTTTGAAATTTTGATTGTACTTGTCCTTGTGTTTTTCAATATATATATATATATATATATATATATATATATATATATATATATATACATATAAACAAATGTAGATAAGCATGGTTGAAGAACATTGTTTAGAAATAAGCAAGTTCTGCATTGATTATATTTTACATAATTTGAGATATAATCACAAGATAAACTTGCTGGCACCATGAAAAGATTATATATGAGCACATGATGACAGCAGTTTGTATAAGCAGAAGATATTCTATGTTGAAATTAAGAATTACTGATAACTTTGTGTGAGTACTTAAAATACAAAAGCTTGGATATTCAAAGAAACATTTCTTACTTGCATAAGAATATTTTTGTATAATATTGAGAAAGGTTTACAAATGGACTTTATTTATGTAGTGCAATTTTTAGAGAAAATAAACAGGGTTATGTGTCCAGTTTGTAAAATGTTTCTTTCAAGGTAATTCTCTTACTGACTGAATGGAAGGATATGATGACTTGAAAGACTTGTGAATTGAACAGTACCACCAACAATAACAAAAAGCAAATAAAGAAATGTGAATAAATTGCGTAAGCAAACTTCTTTTAATCAAAGCCTAAATACCTTAACAGCAAAAAAGAAGACCCACTTTTGTGAGTATAATATTAGAGATAATTATCATTTCAGTTTAGCACCTGATGAATAAGCATATATAAGTATTTCTTATATGAAAATAAACAAATTCATTTTCTTGGGAAATTTTGATTCTTCAAACATTAATCTAAATTTACATTTATTTTTTTAATATAGGGAACAATCAGACAAGTTAATAACATATATATCTTATGTTAGTATTCATAAAATCAAGACTAACTTATAAAGATACTTCATAAGTTTATAAGAACTTCCATTTGCACTTAACAGATAGCAAGTGTAGGTAGGTTTTAGAATGCAAGTGCTAGCAAATTTGGAAGAAAGACAAAACTTAGAAAATGAGTATTATTCAGTATTTATATACTTTGCTCCATTATGTGTGTACATTACCCATTTATAGGTATATTTAGATATGATTTATATATATATATATATTATATAACATAATTGTACTTAACTTAAGGGTCAGACTTGAAATTTATAAGAGTAAGTGAGAGTGCATGTGGAGACTAAATAGTATCAAGACACATTCAAATGCCTGATGGAGACTCAGATAAAAGGATGAGTACATTAAAGCAGATAATTTTCTCAGACAAGATGCAAAAAATTACATATATGCTATCCTAATTATAGCAAATTATTTTATGTAGGTTATGTGAACTCTTAGTAGAAAAAAAACATAAGAATAAAGATAGCATCCATTACTGGGGATGAATATTGTGAAAAAAAAAAGAGCAGAAAAATCATGTTTTTTTGCATTTTTTAATTTTTAAATTACATTTTATCCACTTTGTGTCCCAGATGTAGGCCCCTCTCTCCCTCACTCCCAATCCTACCTTTCCTCCCTCATCTTCTCCCATGCCCCTCTGCAAGTTCACTGATAGTGGAGGTCCTCCTCCCATTCCAGCTGATCTTAGCCTATCAGGTCTCATCAGGACTGGCTGCATTGTCTTCCTCTGTGGTCTGGTAAGGCTGCTCCCCCATCAGGGAGAGGTGATCAGAAAGCCAGACATGGAGTTCATGTCAGAGATGGTCCCTATTCCCCTTACTATGGAAACTGAGCTGCATGAGCTACGTCTGTGCAGGAGTTATAGGTTATCTCCATGCATGGACCATGATTGAAGTATCAGTCTCAGGAAAGACCCCTGTGCCCAGATTTCTTGGACCTGTTACTCTCCTTGTGGAATTCCTGTCCTATCTAGGTCTTTCTATTTCTGCTTTCCTTATAACATTCCCTGCACTCTGCCCAAAGTTTAGCTATGAACCTCAGCCTCTGCTTGATACACTGCTGGGTAGTGTCTTTCAGTGGGCCTCTGTGGTATACTCCAGTCATGTTCCATGTTTTATCCCTCTTCCTATGTACAGCTTCTTTGCCTTTCTGAGTGAAGAGTGATTATAATACCCAGGGTCCTCCTTCTTGTTTAGCTTCTTTAGGTGTGAATTTTTTAATATGATCATCCTATATTATACGTCTAATATACACTTATAAGTGAGTGTATACCATGTCTGTCTTTCTCCTTCTGGTAGACCTCACTCAGGATGATATTTTATAGTTCCCATCATTAGCCTGCAAATTTCATGATTTCCTTGTTTTTAATTGCTGAGTAGTATTCCATTGTGTAAATGTACCACAATTTCTGTATCCATTCCTCTGTTGAGGGACATCTGTTGTTGTTTATTTTCCAGGTTCTGGCTATTACAAATAAAGCTGCTACAAACATGGTAGAGCAAATGTCTTTGTTGTGTACTTGAGAATATTTTGGATATATGCCTAGGAGTGGTATAGCTGAATTTTGAGGAAACACTATTCCTAAATGTCTGAGAAAGCACCAGATTGATTTCCAAAGTGGTTTTACAAGTTTACACTCCCACCAGCAATGAAGGAGGGTTCCCCTTTCTCCATATCCTCTCCAACATGTATTGTCACTTGCGTTTTTGAGCTTAACCATTCTGATGGCCGTAAGGTGAAATCTCAGGGTCGTTTTGATTTGCATTTCCCTGATGCCTAAGGATGTTGACCATTTCTTTAAGTGTTTCTCTGCAATTCGATATTCCTCTACAGAGAATTCTCTGTTTAGCTATGTACCCCATTTTAAAGTGGAATACTTAATTTGTTGCTTTTTACCTTCTTGATTTCTTTGTATGGACTGGATATTAGCCCTGTGACAGATATAGGGTTGCTGAAGATCCTTTCCCCATCTGTAGGCTGCCATTTTGTTCTGATGACAGTGTCCTTTGCTTTACAAAAGCTTTTCTGTTTCTTGAGGTCCCTTTTATTGATTGTTGATCTTAGAGCTTGTGCTGTTGGAAATTTTTTTCAGGAAGTTGTCACCTGTGCCAATACGTTCAAGGTGTTTCCCCACTTTTTCTTCTCACAGATTTACTGTGTCTGGTTTTATGTTGAGGTCTTGGATCCACATGGACTTTAGTTTTGTGTAGGGTGAGGAATATGGATATATTTGTCTTTTTCTACATGTAGAAGTCCTGTTACACTAGCACCATTTATTGAAGAGGTTGTCTTTTTCCATTATATGGTTTTGGGTTCCTTGTCAAAAATCAACTATCCGTAGGTGTGTGGGTTTATTTCTCAGTCTTCTATTCGGTTCCATTAATCTGCCTTTCTGTTTCTATGCCAATACCTTGCAGTTTTTATTACTGTTGCTCTGTAGTAAAGCTTGAGATCAGGGATAGAGATATCTCCAGGTGATCTGTTGTTGTGCAGGATTGTTTTGGAAATTCTGGGTTTCTTATTTCTCCATATGAAGTTGAGAATTTTTCTCTCAAAGTGTGTAAAAATTGTGTCGGTATTTTGATGGGAATTGCATTGAATCTGTAGTTTGCTTTTGACAGAATGGCCATTTTCACTATGTTAATCCTACTGATCCATGAGCAAGGGAGATCTTTCCATCTTCTGATATGTTCTTCAATTTCTTTCTTCAGAGACTTGAAGTTTGTTTTTTTTTTTCACACAGGTCTTTCATTTGCTTGGTTAGAGTCACCCCAAGGTACTTTACGTTATTAGTGGCTATTGTGAAGGGTGTAGTTTCCCTAATTTCTTTCTCAGCCCTTTTGTCTTGCATATACAGGAAGGCTATTGATTTTTTGAGTTAATTTTGTGCAGCCACTTTGATGAAGGTGTTTATCAGTTGAAGATATTCTCTTGTTGAATTTTTGGTTCACTCATATGTACTTTCATGTCATCTGCAAATAGTGATACTTTGACTTCTTCCTTTACAATTTGTATCCCCTTGATCTCCTCTATCTAGGACTTCAAGTACTGTGTTGAAGAGATATATAGAGAGTAGGCAGCTTTGCCTTGTCCCTGATTGTTGTGTGATTGATTGCTTATGTTTCTCTCCATTTATTTTGATGTTAGCTATAGGCTTGCTGTATATTATCTTTACTATGTTTAGGTATGTGCATTTTATCCTTGATGTGTCCAAGCCTTTAAACATGAATGAGTGTTGGATTTTTTCAAATGCTTTTTGGTATCTAAGGAGGTGATCATGAGGTTTTTCTTCTTCAGTTTGTTTATATGGTGGATTATGTTGATGGATTTCCATATTTTGATCCACCCCTCCATGCCTGGGATGAAGCCTACTTCATTATGATGGATGATATCTTTTATGTTTTTTTGGATTAGGTTTGAAAGTATTTTATTGAGTATTTTGGGATAAATGTTCATAAGAGAGATAAGTCTGAAGTTCTCTTTCTCTTGAGTCTTTTTGTGGCTTAGGTATGAAAGTGACTGTGCCTTCATAGAATGAGTTTGGTAATGTTCCTTCTGATTCTATTTTGTTGAACGATTTGCAGAGAATTGGAGTTAGCTCTTCTTTGGAGGTTTGGTAGAGTTCTGCACAGAAGCCATCAGGCCCTGGGCCTCTTTTTATTTTTTTGACAGGGAGAATATGATGACTGTTCCTATTTCCTTGGGGGATATAAGAAAGTTTAATATGTTCACCTGATCTTGGTTTAGCTTTAGTAAATAGAATCTATCAAGAAAATTGTCCATTACATTTAGATTTTCAAATGTTATGGTGTACAGGCTTTTGTAGTAAGACCTAGTGATTCTTTGATTTTCCTCAGGGTCTGTCATTATGTCTCTCTTTTCATTGCTTATTTTGCTGATTTGGATAGCTTCTATCTGCCTCTTAGTTAGTTTGGTAAGGGTTTGTCTATCTGATTGATTTTCTCAATGAACCAGCTCCTGGTCTCATTGATTCTTTGAACTATTTTCATTATTTCTAATTAATTGATTTCAGCTTTGAGCTTGATTATTTCTAATTATCTATTCTTCTTGGTTGTGTCTGCTTCTTTTTTTTTTCCCTAGGGCTTTTAAGTGTGACATTAAGTTGCTTATATGAGATATCTCCAACTTCTTTCTGTATGCATTTAGTGCTATGAAATTTCTTCCTATCACTACTTTCATCGTGTCTGATAAGTTTGGGTAAGTTGTGTCTTCATTACAGTTTAATTCTAGAAAGTCTCTAATTTCTATTTTCATTTTTTCCCTGACCAAGTTGTCATTGAGTAGAGAGTTGTTTAGTATCTATGTGTATGTAGGCTTTTTCTTATTTCTGTTGTTGTTGCGGTCTAGTTTTAGGCCATAGCAATCTGCTTGTATCTGTTGAGGCTTGCTTTGTGCCCAACTGTCTGGTCAATTTTTGAGAAGGTTCCATGATGTGCTGAAAAGAAGGTATAATCTTTTGAGTTTGGGTGAAATGTTCTGTAGACATTTATTAGGTCCATTTTATTTAGGACCTCTGTAAGTATCATTATTTCCCTAGTAGGTTCTGTCTAGAGGATCTCTCCCTTGGTGAGAGTGCACTGTTGAAGTTTTCCACTATCAAGGTATTGGGATCGATGTGTGATTTCAGCTTTAATAATGTTTCATTTACAAATGTAGGTGCTCTTGTACTTGTGGCATAGATGTTCAGAGTTTTGATGTCCTCCTGGTGGATTTTTCTTTGATGAGAATTAAGTGTCCCTCCTCATGTCTTTTGATTAATTTTGGCTGAAAGTGTATTTTATTAGATATTAACAAAGCTACCCCAGCTTGTTTTCTGGGGCCATTTGCTTGAAAAACTTTTTCCAGCCCTTTACTCTGAGATAGTATTTATGTTTGTTACAGAGTTATGTTTCTTGGATGCAGCTCAATGTTGGATCCTGTTTCCACAACCATTTTTAAGTCTGTATATTTTTATTGGAGAGTTGAGTCCATTGATGCTGATAGATAATAGTGACCAATGACTGTTATTTCTTTTTATTGTGGGGTTGGTGGTATTACTCTGTTTCTGTTTGTTTTCTTTTATTTTTTTCTTGTGAAGTTATCTATATCCTATGTGTTCTTGGGTGTAGATGATATTATTGGATTGGAATTTTCCTTCTAGTATCTTTTATGGAGCTGGGTTGGTATGTAGATATTGTTTAGTCATGGTTAGTTTAGTCATGGAATATTTTGTTTTCTCCATCTATATTGATTGAAAACTTTGCTGGGTATTGTAGTCTGAGTTGATATCTCTGGTCCCTTAGAGTCTACATGACATCTGCCCAGGCCCTTCTGGCTTTCATAATTTCTGTTGAAAAGTCTTGTGTGATTCTGATAGGTCTACCTTTATATGTTATTTGGCCTTTTTCTTTTGCTGCTTTTAATATCTTTTCTTTGTTCTATAGATTTAGTGTTTTGATTATTGTGTGTCATGAGGGGTTTCTTCTCTGGTCTAGTCTATTTGGTGTTCTGTAGGCTTCTTTATGGACATCTCTTTCTTTAAGTTAGGAAAATTTTCTTCTATGATTTTCTTGAAAGTATTTTCTGGACATTTAAACATGGAATCTTCTTTTTCATCTATTCCTATTATTCTTAGATTTTGTCTTTTCCTGGCATCCTTGATTTCTTGCATGTTTTGCATTTGGAACTTTTCCAATTTTACTTTTTCTTTGAGAGATGTTATCAGGTTCTGCAAGTGTATCTTCAGCACCATAGATGCTCTCTTCCATCTCCTGTATTCCATTGTTGATACTTACCTTTGTGGTTCCTGACCTTTATTCTAAGTTCTCCAGCTCCAAGGTTTTCTCTGTTCATGTTTTCTTTATTGATTCTGATTCTGTTTTTAATGTCTTGTACATTTCCTTCATCTGTTTGAATGTGGATTCCTGTTGTTCCATGATAGACTCTATTATTTTGTTCATCTCCTCTCTATGTGACACTAATTGTGCCTCTCCTTGTGCCTCTATTTTTGGCTGTAGTTGCCTGTATTTCTTTGAGAACTTTGTTGGTTTCCTCTTTATATGCCTCTACTCATGCCTCTACCTATGCTTCTATTTGTTGGATATGTTTGCCTGTATTTCTTTGAAAGCTTCGTTCATTCCTTTATGTACCTCTAATATCTGGATAAGACTATAATTGAGATCATTTTCCTTTGTTCCCAATGAATTAACATGTCCATTAATTTGGGGGGTTGCTGATGAAGTCATGACATCCTGATTTTTGTTGGATGTGTCTTATGCCGACCTCTAGCGATCTGCTGTTTGTTCCTGGAGTCTGAACTTCAGACAGGGTCTGTCTTCAGGAAGATGAGAGAAGTCCACCAGTATCAGAGTGGATGTTCGTGTTTCAGCTGTAGCTAAGGGAGAATGTCTCAAGCATAGGTGCACAAGTGCAGGAGAGCAAGCGTGTATGTGTGTTTGGAAGTGTGCCTTGAAGGATAGGATGTGAGAGCTTGCAGATACCTAGAATATGGGGTTTAAGCATAGGAGGCAGTGCTGGTGCCTGTGTTGTTGATGGGTACAATGTGCTTGCACACATGCCCAGAAAACATCAGTGGCCTACAGGCCTGTTGTACTGCCCTCCTGGTATTCAGATCTGTCTGGGCTCCAGGAATTATTTGCCTGGACTCCACTGGTAGACCCACAGAACAGGGGCTTTAATGTTGAGAATGCTGTCCCAAGAATCCCTATGTTGCCCACAGAGGGTTGTATGGGTGGGAGGGATCTGATGGCTGGCTGCTAGCATAGAGGAATCCTGGATCTGGGGTTCTGCGTACACTCGCTTGAAGGCACACTCACTCGTTAGCAGGCCTAATCAGAAAACACAGGAGTTCTCCCTGTTCTCTACTCTCAGATTTGGACTTGCAGGGGAAAATGAGTGCATAGGAGATCTGTCACCTTAGTGGTGTTCACTGTTTGCCCACTGGGCAGAGAGACCTTTACTTGGGGTAGCCACTTCTGTTGTCTCAGTCAGGGAGCATGGAGGCTCCTGGAGGGCTAGCTGCCACCTTGCTGCTGCTGCTGCAGACATGGGAGGCTGGTACAGTCACCCTCTTGGAAGCCCTGGGGAGCCTGTACAGCTGCCCCCAGACCTGAGAGGCTTGTACAGCAGCCTGCTGGGAGGCCAGTATAGTGATCTGCAGACCTGGGAGACTTGTACAGTGGCCCGCGGTTGCAACAGAACTGGGATACTGGTACAATCACTGCTGGGAGGCCCTGGGAAGCCTGTACAACTGACTGCAAACCTGGAAGGCCTATACAGCCATCTGCCACAGCCAAGGAACTTGGAGGCCTGCTTCTGTTGTCTCAGTTACTGAGCAAGGAGTTCTGTGCTTGAAGCTGTGGGTACTGTGGGCTGCCTCTGCTGAGGAGGGAATGTCCATGCCTGGGTTAAGGGGAAGTGCAGGGGAGTTGAATATTCACCACTCTCAGTTCCCAGAGATGTCCAAAGGGAACCTGGATCCAAATGGTCTCAGCTCACAGGTTGCCTCCTCTCTCCCAGGAAGCCTCAATGTTGATGTTCTGGCTTCAGTTGCTCCTCCACTCACCAGTTTCAGAGTTTCAGAGCTTCAGATCCTGTGCCCCTTAGGTATGGTATACACTGGTCGCTGCTATCTTGGATTCCCAAGAATCATAATTTTAAATAAGATCTATTGTACTCTAGCACTATGGAATGTGACAAGGTAAAGAACTGACATCGATGCTGCTTTTTATTCTATGTTTGGAAAACATTTCTTGCATGCCTGGGGTATTAAAATGAAAACCTGATGTCATATAGTATATGTGATATACATATATAGTATAAGTATCACATATATACTATACCATGGTAAGTATTACTGCTTCTTACTGATGCACACTTATTCTGCATTGTGAACATCTGTGTAAAAGTTTGTAGCTATCTTTACTAGTTTGTGCCCAGAGGGAAGGCAAGACCAAGGTTGGGTGGATAGATTTGCTCAAAACCCAGCATATTTGGAAAATAAAAAGAAAATTTAATACCAATAAAAATAGCAAAAATGAAAACTTGACTCATTGAAATTAACCCTCATGTTCTGTTCCTTCACTTACCCGCTGAGTTGGTCTTTATAACTTCCTTGATGCAAATATGCTGTCATCCTTAATTTTTCTTGTAGTATAAATAAGAATTTGGTTAAACTATTATTATAGAGTACTCCTATTTGTATCATTTCTCTAGTCTATGTTCTAGAAAAAAATAAGAAAAATAACATTAAACCTTTATATTCCCCCCTCACATGCACACAGAGAAGTAAATTCTTTCCTTTTAATGTTCTGAGCTTCCTGCTTCAGTGAAGGTAGTTTCTCGTATAGCTACCAACCCAGGTCTACTTTGTGGTTATAGTCTTCCTGTGATGGTATCAATACATATACTGAATAAGCTGAAGAAATTAGGTGAGCGTCCACAGATAGAGTCTGAAAGTCTGATTTTTAGATTTCTGAGCCCATATGTGTTTGGGAAGCCTAGGAATAAATATTCGGTCTTACATAGACTTATGTTAATCAAGTATTTAAGATGCTCCCTTCAAAACAAATGATGATTATTAATAGCAATCAGAGAGACCAGAATGTTCTTGTTACCTTATAGGTCTGTGAAGTCATAATCAGAAGTATGTTTGGGAAATGTGGAAACATGAAGAAGAAAGTTAATGGAAAGTACTTAGTGTTAAGAATTAATATGCATCTCTCCTTACTACTGAGTTATAGTTGCTATTCTAAATCTTGCTTCTGAGATTTTCTTTTCACATACAAAACTAGAAAAAGACCAATTCTGACTGTTGGTATTTTTTTTCTTCTGGATATATTGATGCTCTTGTCCTCCCACTAAAGAACAGAAACTTATTTAGGACCAATAACGTTATTTCCTGAATCTCCCTTCTTCAGCTATTAAAATTAACATGATTTTCAATTTTCTATCTATAAATCTCTGCCTGTCTTAGATGTTCTCCTTAAGCATGTTACCTACTTTAAATCTTGAAAAATAACCTTAGTCTTTAACTTTTGATTCACATGCCTATTTTCTTGTTCCTAAATAAGCACAATACAAATATAGGATGTGTCTATTTGAGCTCATTACACTAATAATTGAATTAAACACATAGTTTAAGTTGAGAGATCTTGGCCATATTTTGAGACCTTCTCTAGACCTAAATTTCGTATCTGAAAACAAAAAGTTAGACAGTTATATTTTCTGGGGAGGTGAGTTTCAAAGTCTTCAATTTGTCTCATTCATCTTTTCATTAACAGTAGCCTTTATTGTAGGGACTGTTGCCATACTGGGTAATCGCATCCATGGTATTCTCCAACCATGGTTTTTACTCTCTGAAAAAAAAAAAAGCTAATACAAAATTCAGGGGGAAATGAGGAAATTGGAATATGCAATCACGATGTTAATGAAAAGAAATAAGTACCTAGAATGGTTCATTTACATAGAATGAATGAGAGGCTATGCATAATAAGAAATACTATGACTGAACCTACAATCAAGAGAAAAGGACAGCCTGTGTTTTCATTTCTTTTCTATTATTGTGATAATGAGCAAGACAACTTATAAAAGAAAGCATTTAATTGACGGTTTGCTTACAGTTCCAGAGGCTTAGCCCATTTCCATAATGGGAGGAAGTATGGCATCAGTCAGGCAGTGTACTGGAGCAGAAGCCAAGAGCTCACACGCTCATATGCAGGTAGCAGGCAGATAGAAAGCAACTGGAGCCTGGCACCTCAAAACCTCTTCTGACACCTCCTCTAACAAGGCCACACTTCCTAATCTTTCCTAAACAGTTGACCAACTGGGACCAAGTATTTAAATATATGATTCTATAGGGGCCATTCTCATTTCTATCATTGCAACCAGGAAAGAGTTGAGCATTAACAACTGTTCAGTTTAAAAAATGAGATAACACCAACTTTGAAGAAGAAAAGAAAGGCTATTGTTGCTGAGTCTTGTAAATTCAGGAGCTAGAATAAGAAAAGGAGAAGAGGGAAAGTGGAAGGAGAAGGAGGGGGAGATTTTTCTCCATTGATATCTTTGTATAACTATCACATAGTACATGCTAAATGAAGTGTAGCTAGTATCATTTATCAAGCCCAAACAAAAAGTTGTTTTCTTTAAATTTGTTTTATCTGTAGTTATTATTAAATAACACATACATAACATATATATGATATGTATTTAATATTTTTATTTTTTTCTTTTCTTTCCAAATTATGATCTAGTTGTACTTTATCAATGATATCCATGAAGATCTTCAACAGCTGGTAATGAAAAGGACATATACTCACACGTCTTCATATTAAGTATGGAAAACAAACTATGAAACAAAACAAATACTCAAAATATGGACTGCTCAGTTTTAGTCACATATTAGTCTTGGCTTATATGGTTTTTGGCGGTAAGTGTAATAAAGACTAGAAATGCTGTGTGCTATCACCTTTAAACTAACAGTCTCATTTCTCATTTCTATAAGATTTGTAAGGAAAGTGTAGCAATTGAGGACTTCACAATACCTAATAGAAATGTATTAATTTAGCTCCTTACTACTCTATAGCAAACTACTCCAGAAAGGAGTGATGTAAAACAGCGATCACTTCACTGCTGCTCACGGGAGTTGAAAAATTGGAAGCAGCTAGACAGTTCTTCTTTTGCTCTTTCATTCAATTTTGGTCATATTGGAAGTGGGGATGGTGTCCTATGGAAACTTAACTGGAATGGAATGGTGATGGTGCTTATCAACTTCTGCATGTATTTTGGAGTGTCAATTCTTCACCTGATGTCTCTACATGTTCTCTTTCTGTGGTCTTTCCTGATGGCTACTAGTCTTCTGTGGCAGCTTGGGTGTCCCAATAATATAACAGTAAATGCAGTCATGACTTCTTGATGCCCAGAATGACTCTTACCTTATTTCATTGATTCAAATGAATGAAGACAGAAGTAAAATAGATTCCTTGTGGAAGGGTGTTATGCAAGCATATGAGTTTTAGAAAACGGTTTATGGTGGGATTTTTTTCAAGACTGACATAGAATCAACAAGAAGGGTAAGATGTATGGAGCTCAATCCTCTGTTTAGTACCTAACTAATGGCCCCAATTCATGGTGTATGTATAATGGTTCTGTTAGACAAAAAAGTTTACAAAAGCATTTAGCATCTCAGCAAAACTGTCTAATATGAGATGCCCATTATTCCCACAAAATTTAAAATGTACACACAAACGTACATGCACACTCATATGTACACACATGTACACACGTACTCTCTCTCTCTCTCTCTCTCTCTCTCTCACACACACACACACACACACACACACACACACAGGGAGAAAATCTTCTATACCTTCTTTCCCTTCTTGTAGACAAGTTTTCTTGCTTGCTTTGTTTACAGAGGAAAATAGAATGTGACCGATTAGGGAGAACTCTATAGTGTCAGTTTTACTGGTGATAAGCTAATGCTAAATCTCCATTGGCAAAGACACTGAAAATAAGTCCCTACATAAATAAAGGTGAAGAGATGCATACTGTTGATTTATTTTATATCCAAAGTCTTCAGAACTGGGTACAAACCACAGATACACTTTTCTGGTTAAGAGGTCATCTCAACCCTTTGAACAAGTTGAAGTTATGTTAAATATTCATTAGCATTTCTTTGATCAAATGTATATTTTCCTCCTTCTCACAACTTTTTCAAATGCAAATATGTGCTTAAACTTTAGCCACTGAGCTTCAACTAGGAGATTGTCCCCAGGATGTTAAAAATGCAAATCGGCACCTCTGAAAGGAAAGCATGAACCTTCCCTTGACTTGATCTTTTGTATCTTTTGTACACAGCAACAAGTAGTGGGAAGTACAATTAAATCCAGTCTCTGAAATCTTCCATCAAGAAGGATATATATTACCAGGTGAACTGCAAGTGCCTGTCTTTGACAAGCCTTAGAAAAATTCCACGTGTGCTCCAGGAGATTCTAAATGTAACTGAAATGCACTTAAAATGAGACACCATTATTAAAAAGCCAAATTGGTGTTCAGATAGACCAAATACAAAGTTTTGTTTGAAATTAAGTTGAGTCATTTCATTATTCCAGTAATTTTTAAAAGAAACATGGGTTGTGTAATCAGGTGAAGGTAAAGTCAAAGAAAAATAAATTACCTATGTTATTTTATTCAGATAAATCACTATTAATTCAAGAAAGAATGTCTTTAAGAGGTTAAAATTTATTTTTAAACATATAAACAAATGTAAATAAATATTTACATCTTAATTAAAATTGCATTTGAAGTAAATTAAGTAACAAAGAAATGGAGAACTGAGTGCCATATAATTATCTACAGAAGAGGTAAGTTGGTACAGTGATCCGCGAGCAGTGAAAAGACAGTCCATTCTTATCTGCTCTTAATTTTTATTTTTCTTTGTTTTAAATGTTTTTTGTATAATATTCTCTACTACAGTGAATCAAATACAAGAAAATCACATTTTTAAAGTCATATTTGGAAGGCCTGGAGAGATGCCTCAATTTAAGAATACTTGCTACTCTTCCAAACCCATATATTGTTGTTTGTAACTGTCCATAATCCTAGGTTCAGGAAATATGACACCTTTCTTCTGGCACATGTGGGCCCCAGGCACACACATGGTGCATAGACATATACAGGCAAAACATCCATATCCATTAAATTAAAAACAACAATACAAATTGCAGTTGGACAGTGGATATGGTCATGATTCCTAAATGCACAGGTGAACTTAATCAAAAGTTTTAGTAGACACTGATGATGGCCTAGAGAAATAGCTCAGTGTGTAAAGAGTACTTGCTATGCTAGAATGGAGGGACCTGTACATGGAAGCTAGTAACCTAGGAGATAGCTTGGGGTAATGCCTTTGGGACACAAGAAAGAGAACCTGAGTTCTGATCCACAGCACTGATGAAAATGAGTGCAATGGACCATCTAAAATTCCAGTGAAAACATGGAGCAGAAACAGGGGAGCCCTTGAGCAAGCTGGTTAGCTGGAGTACTTACATTAAATACCACAGGGTTCAAATGAGCGATCTGATCTCATTATACATGGTGGAGAAGAACAATCAATGAAGACCCTTGAGATAAACTTCTGGGTACCATAGGCACACGCAAACACGTATACAGTCATATTACAAGGGAAAATAATGTTTCCCTTTTTAATTCCCAGTATCATTAATAAAAGAATTTAAGGCTGGAGAAGGGATTTAATGTTTAAGAATATTTACTGTTCTTCCATAGTGCCTGAGTTTGGTTGTGACCACTCATGTCTAGTTGCTCACAGTGACCTAAACTCCAGCTTTTTTTCTGGTCTCCATGGCCCTACTTCCCGAGCACACATACACATACACATACAAGCACATCTTTAAAGAGAAAAGAATCTGAAAGTGGACTTCAATTAAGGTCAATTTTATGAATAAGAGAAGATCAACAGGGCAAGAAACCTATACATTGTGTCACCTGTTAAAGAAGAGGAATCTGGAGGAAAAAATGAGAAAGCCATGCTTTTAGTAATGTTTTGCACAGGTTTTTAGCAAGCAGCCACATTGTGAAAGAGAAGGGTGGCACTTCAGAGAAAGAATGAGAAAGTACAAAGCGCCAGAGAAATGCTTAGGCATTTGTAGAAAGAAAGGAAGAAAGAAAGAAAGAAAAATAAAAGAAAGAAAAGTTTCAATGACTCTTTAGTTGCCATGTGTCCATACTTAATCTCTTTTATGCTATTGTAAATTAGAGCTGGTTTTAACCTTCATTTGGTCAACAATTTTGACCAGTATTTCATTTGATCTTTTTGGCAATGTACTGCCTTCAGCAAATTTGATAGCTTTTATAGATTAGATTTTAGTCTGTACAGTTAACTTGTACATATTCACAATTCTTTTCCAAGAAGATTTCTCCCAGTAGATCTGCCTTTTTCATTCCCTATTCATCTTTGCCACTCAGTAAGTTTAATCCCAATTCTCTTGAAATCATCTAGCAGAGTGGATCTCAACCTCCCTGATTCTGTGACCCTATATTAATCCCATACAGTTCTTCATATTGTGATGACCCTAAACCATGAAATTTTTTGTTGCTACTTTGCAACTATATTTTTGTTATTGCTACAAATTGTAATGTAAATATCTGTGGGGTTTTTTTATGGTCTTAGGCAACCCTTATGAAAGAGTCATTCAACAACTAAAGGGGTTGTTGCTCACAGGTTGAGAACCGTTGATCTAGCAAAAAGGCCTAGATACAAAATATTATAATAAAGATTTAAAAAACATGTAGCAACAAGTCTTTAGATACAGACTAATTGTGAGAAGGACTATAAAATGCTTGAGATAGTTTGTACTGCTTAGGGTGGTGACCGCACCACCCCCAACCTTCACCCCAAGAACTATCCTCACTCAAACCTTCCAGAAGGTAAAGGAATAAATTTGTCAAATATGAATGGGGACTCTGAGTAATATATCATAGATTATACCTCAACGGACACCAAAGCAATACTAAAATTTAAAAGGTACTAAGCAGTATCACCTGACTGGGGAAGTTCTTACTAACTGACAGTTTCACATCATAGAAAATAAAGCACTAACATTTAGTAATAATTTCTATTAAAGTTCAAAGCATGTACTTAATGCATCAGAAAAAATTTCTAAAGAGTGATTTTTATTTCATTATAACTATATATGTGTCTTGTGCAGATATTAATGCCATTTCTTAGAGTCAAATTTATTATGATTATACCTTTGCAGTATTTGTACAACTGAATATATTTCCAAATTCATCAATTTTACTACTTTGTTAAAAAGTGTTTTTACTTTTAAATTGTACTCAAATGTTTATGTTTCCAACGGAAACAACTACACCAAAGAAAGTATAGGATACAGATAATCTCCCAATTACAACAACAACAACAAAAAAGCAATGAATCACAGTAAGACCACCAACTCCACAATGAAAGGAACTAACAGTCATTGGTCACTATTATCTATCAACATTAATGGACTCAACTCTCCAATAAAAAGACACAGACTAACAGAATGGCTGCGGAAACAGGATCCTACATTCTGCTGCATCCAAGAAA
>JAQQSO010001247.1:0-17234 GCA_028658305.1 Pachyuromys duprasi
ACCACTCTGAAAATCAATTTGGCGCTTTCTTAGACAATTAGGAATAGTGATTCCTCAAGACCCAGCTATACCACTCTTAGGCATATATCCAAAAAAATGCTCAAGTACACAACAAGGACATTTGCTCAACTATGTTCGTGGCTGCTTTATTTGTAATAGCCAGAACCTGGAAACAGTCCCTCAGTTGAGGAATGGATACAGAAATTGTGGTACTTTTACACAATGGAATACTACTCAGCAATTAAAAAGGAGGAAATCATGAAATTCGCAGGCAAATGGTGGGACCTGGAAATGATCATCCTAAGTGAGGTATCCCCAAAGCAGAAAGAAACATATGGTATAGACTCACTTATATAGACCTATAGGATAGGAAGGTCATGTTGAAATCTACACACCTAGGGAAGATGTACAAGAAGGAGGACCCAGGTTGGTATGATCAATGCTTGTTTGGATGAACAAATGGGATGGACATTGAGTGGAGGAGAAAACAAGGAACAGAACAGGAGCATGCCAAGGAGGACCTCTGGGGGTGGGGTTGGTCAATGTAGGGATGTATCAGAGCAGGTATTAAGACTTGTGATCAAGCCTTTGGCAAAGGGCGAGAAGTATTGATAGAAATGGGGGAGGTTGTTGAGACTTGGGGAGAACAAGAGCTCCACAAAGACCAAACTGAGCAGGGCACAGGGGTCTTGTATGAGACGGTTTCTACAATCAAGGACCACGTGTGGATGTGTCCCGGAACCCCCGCACAGATGGGGCCCATGATAGCTCGGTTTGGGACTGAAGACCCCTGTGAGGGAAGCAGGGACTGTTTCAGTCATGAACTTGATGGCTGACTCTTTGATCCTCCCCCATACAAGCCATGGAGTGACAGATCCCAGGCTAGATCCCAGGGGAGGACATTGCAGCCAGCCCTGAGGAGACAGGATGAGCTGGGGTTGGATGGAAGGGGAGGAGGTCCTCCTCTCTTGTTGGACTTGGAGGGGGCGGGGAGAAAGGAGGTGAGGGTGGGAGAGGGAGGGTGAGAGGGAAGGAAGGAGTGGGGGCTATGCCTGGGATGCAAAGTACCTAACCTGTGATTGATATAAAAATAAATAAATTAAAAAGAAACAAAGAGTCAACGCAGACATCTATTTAAATGGAACAGAAAGTATGCAGTTCAGGTACAAGGAATGTTCAAGTTGACATGTTGATCCATTATTGGAAATAGACTCATACTCTCCAAGGGTCCGCAGAGTATCCACATATTTCTTTGATTGACACCCAGAATCCCACCAATATGTCATCATGAAGACATGTGTCAGTTAATTTGGGGTTCTTTAGAAAAACCAAAACAAATCCTGACACAAGATAACAAAGAACAAAACAAAAGATTTACACACCTTATGGTGCTAGTACCTGGAAAGTTACAGACCAGCATAGAGCCCACTTCTGAGGAAAAGCTTTAATGACAAATATTTAACCATTACCCTCCAGAAAAAAAATGTTCTTATTCTATCCATGCCCTTTTCTTAATCTTTCCCACAACTAGATAGAAACCCCTTGCAAAGCCTAAAATATAGTGGCATAAGTCCACTACAAGTAAAGATTTTCCTCTTCTAAGATATAGAACACTGACCTCATCACTGCCTTACCTTCACGTTGACAGAAAGAGCTATAATAATCAGAGGGTTTAAAGAGACAGAAGTATCCATTTGGATCAAATAGACTAGCTTGATATAAATCAGTGTGTGTGTGTGTGTGTGTGTGTGTGTGTGTGTGTGTGCTTGTGTGTGTGCCTCTGTGTGTCTCTGTCTGTGTGCATATCTCTGTGCATTGATTCACATGATGAAGTGAGAAGGTAGAAGTCGGTAAGAAACCTTTTAAGGACTTATGTAATTTAAAGTAGAATAACACCTATGCCACTGGAATAACCAACAAACTGAGACTAAAATAGAAAAACTTTGAAACAATAGTAGCAATGTTACAAAGTGCGTAACAAACACAAGTATATAGATTTAAAATGCGCAAAGAAACCCAGAAAAGCAGAGAGCAAAATATCTTAATAAAACACGTATTTGGATATGGAGAGGTGCCTCAGTCAGTAAAACACTTGCTGCACGAGCAGAAAAACTGAGTTCTACATCCAGTGCCCACGTAACATTTGTTTTCACTTAGACCTCTGTTTTCAGTGCACACATGGTAACATATGAATGTGCTTACACACACTCACAAACATTAATCAACAGAAATAAATCAATGAACAATGGTATCAGAATGAAGCCAGTGGAGAAAGACTATATTTTACACGATGTATTGGTTTTGAGAGAGGAAAATTTAGAAAGATGAAGCTCAGAAATTTTAGCGCAACAAAAATGAGTCTGGGCACATTGTAAAACAACATTAAAGCAATAATTTCCATCAGGAAGAGCGAACCTTAGCATATACACAGTTTACAAAGTAATATATGAGTGATACAATGATGCTGACTGTGAAAAAAAAGATAACATATTTTAAATGTATGAATGAGTAGTGAGCTTAGTGAGAAGTGGCATTGATTTAATTACCCCAGAAGCCAATGGGTATGCAAGAGCAAATGTAAAAAGAACTGCATATAAACACTGTCGTCTGGGGTGCACTGCTTTCCAGTGACTTTATGGTTAAGTACATGTGTATCAAGAATCATCATTTAAGTCAGCAAATGGCAGACGGTGAGAGACAGGCTCTTTTCTAATAGGGTGGGAAGTTGCAGATAAGCAAGCAGAGAAGTTTAGAAAGATCCATGTGTTCAGAGATTCCAGATGGAGCTATCAGCATTCACTTAGAATTAGTATAGATACAGATGCTTGCATGCAGAAGTATTTACAGACATGAGTATCATACAAGTAAACATGAGCAGGCATTGTTATCACTAGTTTAGAATGTCTAGCACCAGAACTAGTAGCAAGTTCATCTAGCAGCCATGTCGCAGCTCACCAATATGCTCCAAGAACAGAAACACATTTCCTTGAAAAGGCTGAACATCTATGCACAGAAAATAAAAGGTGAATTATTAATATTTTTAATATGAGGGCATATAAAAGGTATTTAAAACAATTTAATCCAATGTATACCACAGAAGAGACAAGAATCTATGTAAGAGTTCTGAATGGTAAAAACTGGAATAAATAGATCAATAACATGGTTGGCTTTTTTAAATAATAAAAGAATAAAAAAGAAGATTTAACAGTTCACACTGTTATAAATACGTTAACGAACTAATCAGTGGTTGGAGAAGTGAGGTACGTACTGCAGAACAAACCCAAATAATGTTCAAACTACTTAACTCTTAGATGAATAGTCATAGCTCTTTGCTTCTTAACTGTTAGCTGAAGACTGCTATTTGCTTTCATAAAAAAACAAGGAAAGAGATGATTTTGTGGAGGCTAAAATGAACCGTGCTACTATAAGAAGGAGATCAAGTTAATGTGCACAGCATCATGAATCTGTAATTTAATATAATTTATGGCAACATCTTTCCTCTATGATTTTTATCTGCCATTTCATGTTTAACATCTGTATTAACCCATGTAAAAGCATAAGATGAATCAAAATATGGGGACATTCTAAATAGTACCCACAGAGTACTCCTAAAATCTATGAAAGACATCAATATCAAAGACTATCTGAATCACTGAGTTTCCTAAAGAGACCTGACAACAACAACCACTTGGTATTCTAAACTATGTGCAACAACACAAAATGATAGTAACTATGGTTAAGGAAAAATAAACAGATTTGTGTTAATACTGCATAGATTTATAGACTGTGATAATTATAACATACTAACATAATCTAAAGTAATCCTAAACATAAAGACTACTGAAATTAAAAGACTATTTGTCCATTGGTAACAGCATGGTATCTTCAGTGTCCAAGACAAAATTGTTGCTTCAATAAATTTGACTTTTTGTTTTACATCTATATGAAAATGAGATCATGTCTGTGTTTCCTATGTTTGGCTTATTTCACTAGGAAAACACCTTCATGGTTTATTCATGTAGTTACAATCAAACAACTACTTTTCTTAATATAGAGGAGTCATTTTCTATGTTTTAAACCTATCTTGCAATGGACATACAGTGTCCATATCTCTATATCTTGGTCACTGTGAACAATTCCAACAACTGAGATCTCTGAGATAGTGATTTAAATTTCAAATATGGACCAGAATTAGAATCTCTGGGTTGTGTTTCATGTTTTTAGAAATATCATTCTGTTCTCCCTTCAAGCATTCAAAATAGTTCTTCTTCTTCATTTGTTTTCATGCCAATTTTGTTCACTTGTTAGTATGAACACTACAAGGTGTATAAGATGCTGTCTTATTGTGGCATCCTGCACATTTTCTTGGTGATTGGTTGTATTGATAATCGTTTCATATGCCTCTTTTTCCAATTTCTTTAGCAAAAAAATACCTTTAAGAATGTTCTTTATTCTTATTTTTAATTAAATTTTTATTTTTTATATTAATTAGTTTATTATTTTGTATCCCAGCTGTATCCCCCTTCCCCATTCCCTCCCAATTCCACTCTTCCTCCCTCATCTCCTCCCTGCCCCTCTCTAAGTCCACTGATGGTGAAGGTCCTCCTTCTTTTCCATCTGACCCTAGCTTATCAGGTCTCATCAGGACTGGCTGCAATGTCCTCCTCTGTGCTCCTCCCTTATGGGAGGGAAGTCAAAGAGCCAACCACTGAGTTCATTTCAGAGACAGTCCCTGTTTCCCTTACTAGGGAACCCACTTGAATACTGAGCTGTTATGGGTTACATCTGAGCAGGGGTTTTAGGTTATATCCGTGCATGGTCCTTGGTTGGAGAATCGGCCTTAGAAAAGATTCTTATTCTTCTTTCTCCCCTTCTCTCTCTCATTGTTTCTTTTTCTTTCTTCTTTCTTTCTTTCTTTCTTTCTTTCTTTCTTTCTTTCTTTCTTTCTTTCTTTCTTTCTTTCTTTCTTCCTTTCTTCCTTCCTTCCTTCCTTCCTTCCTTTCTTTCTTTCTTTCTTTCTTTCTTTCTTTCTTTCTTTCTTTCTTTCTTTCTTTCTTTCTTTCTTTCCCTCTTCCTTCTTCTCTTTTTCCTCTTCCTTCTTCCTTTTGAGTAATTGAAAAACCTGCCATATATATTACTATATTCATATCTTCACTGGCTGACTCAAGTTCACAGACATTTTACACAGAAATTGTTACGCCTATCAGATTTTCTGAGCTTTAGAAGTCTTCCCTCAGAGCCACTCCCCCTCCTATCACTGCATTGTTGCTAGGAGAAGAGATCCTGTCATTTAACTACAGGCTTAATACTTCAAGATATTTATATTAGTGTTGTTTTGTTGCTTTTAATTTCATACTGACACCAAATTAAATTTTTAAAGAGAAATAAAAGCTATAGGTCATAAAAGCAAAGAAAAATACAAACACCTAATATTTAAAGTTGTGCAATTCAAATTCTTTATGGATAGGGCCTTCAAAAAGGTAGGCCCTTTTACCATAGTAAACTAGTCAAAAAAGTAGAAAATGAACATGCATTGGAGCCAAAGGGAGGCTAAAAACAATGAGAAAAATGGCTAATCTCTTCAGTACCGTGTCATTATTAACAAGATTAAAAAAAAATGTAATGGATACCCAAATGTTCTGTGATTAATCTTTTGAATATAATTTGATTTATCTAGCAATATTACACATTTTCACAATGTTATTCAACCTTGACCAGTATCTTTTCCAGAAAAGCAAAACAAAACAACTAAATTCTATAGTAATCTTGGGTGAGGTAGGGCTTTCCTTTTCAGTAGCTTTGGAAAATAAAATTGAAATTTAGTTTCCACATTGAAGTCCTTCACTTGCAATGTCAATTTATAAAGATAAGATTCATTTGTTTTCTGGAACATGTTTACCAATAACTACTCAGGACTCCCCAAACATGAAGAAACATGGAGAATTTATTGATTCATTTTTAATTCACACAATAACATTTATACATAATGTACTGATTACTTATTAATATACTGAAAACTTAGTTATTTAGTCACCACAAAATAAAATGTAACCTTATTGCTCACCACTCTGAGCAGCCAAAGTTGTCCTCAGGATGAACTGTTCTTCATGTCAGCTAATATCATACTTTAATTCACAGATAATTATGGGTCTAATCTCAATCTGTTCTTTATGAATACCACTAATGTGTTGTTTCCCTACTTTTATCATTTGTGTATGTTAGATAAATACTTTTATTCTTGGGAGCTACAGCAAAATTGAAACCACATGTCAATATTTTCTATGTGTAAAATGTTTATTTATTTATTTTATGTGTGTACACCTGCATGCCAGAAAGGGGCATCAAATCACATTATAGATGGTTGTAGATACCATGTAGTTGCTGGGAATTGAACTCAGGACCTCCAGAAGCAGCCAGTGTTCTTAATCACTGAGCCATTTCCCTAGCCCTGATGTGTAAAAATTTTAAAAGTTCACTTTTATACAATGAGACCGATTTGAAGCAAAGTATAAGCAGAGGTCACATGTATACTTTTAACATTAGGAAAATTCCTGCCCTAGAGGCTTTGCAGGTGTGGCTGCTGCGTCACACATGTTATCAATAGGCAGCAGAAGGGTGAGAGGCTGTGTCTATGCTCAGCATTCTGACCTGTGAACACCTGAGTGATTAGTAGCCTAACACTCACTGAAGACACTGAGTCTGATACTACCACCTTTCAGGCACAAGGGGGCTGGACAGGGAGCTAGTCTGAGATGACCACCACTCCAGCACCACACAGGCCTGGACAGGATCCCAGGGTGTGGAGAAAACTGGGAATGAGATGAGTCCTGTCTGGTACTGTGGAGCCCAGGCAGGATCAGCCAGAGACAAGCCACCGAATGGGGCCACAAGGACAGGCTGGGCAAGGAGCAAGTCTGAAATGAGCACCAGCCCAGCACCATGAGGCCCAGGCATGGAGCTAGTGTGGGATGACCAGGCCAGCACTGCTCAGGACAGGCGAACCATGCCTGAGATGACACCTGTCCAGTGCCATAATGCACGGGCAGGTTGTAACACTCCTGCGATAAACCCAGACAGTCAGAGACCCCAGAGGCCACTAAGAAGAGCAAGGAAATAATGGAGAAATACTAGAGAAAAAGAAACAGAAGGATGTGGGCACAACGAAGACAGTCAGAACTGTAGATTCCAGGGTAATGAGGAACAGCCTGATGTGAGCTCTGATGCCACCTGGGATCTTGGTGGGCTCCTGCCCTGTGCTGTCACTAGGATCACATCTGGGTTTCTGCCCCTGCAGTAGTAGGGACTGCTCCTACCAAAGGCCAGGCAAATGTCCCTGATCTAAGCAGCCGCCAGGGGTATATTTTGATGCCTTTGGGAAGTGCAGAACTGGCTCTACCCTTCATCTGGGCATCTTAAGAAAGCAGACCTCACCCCTAGCTAGCTGCAATACTCAGGAGAGCAGCCTGGGCATTGTGCAGGAATCACAGTGGAGTTTGCCCTTGATGTGTGAATTGCTGTGAACTGGCCCTGAGGCTGTGAGCATAGGAGGGCTGGCCCTGCCACTCATCTGCGTTTTGGTGGCATGTACACAAGAGAGATACCCTCCTTGCCCCTCGACACCTGCTGCGGTGGGAGACCTGGCCCTGGGGTCTTGAGAGCAGGCTACTGCCCCTGCCCCTCACCAGCTGCAGCACTCTGGAAAGCAGGCCCTCCACTTCACCTGGGAAGCAGGGTCAGGCTGTGAGGTTTTTAGGTCAGCTGCTAGAGTGCATGAGAGCAGGACTACCATCTCAGCCTCTCATCCGCTGCAGCACTAGGGAGAGCTGGACCTGTGCCTCACCGAGGCAGCACAGTAGAGCTGGCTCTGAAGGCAGATGAGTTAGTCCAGAGGACATAGGAGTGGGTGAACTGGCTCTGCCCCTTGCTGACTGAAGCACTGGATGGGCCAGCACAGGAGAGCTCCCCCAGTGGTGGGGATACAGGAGCTGTTGGGCTGACCAGCTCAGAAAACTCTCAGACCCAAATCCAGGGCTAGGTTTTTTTTTAAATGATTATTTAATTAAATTTTTGTTTTTAGTATTAATTGTAGTTTATTCACTTTGTATCCCAGCTGTAGCTCCCTCTGTCATGACCTCCCAATTCCACCCTCTCTCCCTCATCTCCTCCCATGCCCCTCTCCAAGTCCACTGATAGGGGTATTCCTCCCCTTCCATCTGTTTCTAGCTTATCTCATCAGGACTGGCTGCAATGTCCTCTTCTGTGGCCTGGCAAGGCTGCTCCCCCTTCAGGGGGAGGTGGTCAAAGAGCCAGCCACTGAGTTCATATCAGAGACAGTCCCTGTTCCCCTTGAACCCACTTGGATATTGAGCTGCAATGAGGACAGGAGCCTACCACAGAGGGCCCCTGAAAGTCTCAGATTTAAAGAGTTGTACAGCTTGCAAAGGAGTTGTTTTTTATAAATGACTGATTTTTCTTCCAGAAGTTAGAGGTTTTTTTTTTTTTTTCTTTGCAGTGGCAGATATGAGATACCACCTATGAAGTAGTTGAAGTAGTGGACAGAAAGCCAACGCTCCAAGACCACATAGATATTACTACTGCTTTTGGTAATACTCCATTACTGAATACAGCATTCAACCTGCTTATAGGAAACAGAGAAGTGAAACTGGAAGCTTTCCTTTTGGTAGCTAGTTTCACTCATTCCAGAAGATGCTATGCAGGATGCAAGGAGAGAAAGCCAGATGTGGACTCTATATGGTACAATACTGACCTATCAGGAGAAGTCCATCCACAGCTGCAATAAGGGAATGGCTCTTTGGGGGTAATCAAATGCTTTTGGATTTGTGACCCAATTTACAGCAAAGAGTGAATGCTGGTAAAAACAAACCAGCTTGTGGTTGGGGAGGGCCCATAGAATAACCTCCTACTATTACTTAGAAAATTAAAAAGTTATTAGAATTTCCATCTAGATATTCATATTTATACCACCCACTGATGCTCAGGGCAGAGAAGCTTCTGCAATGAGTGGTGGCAAATACAGAAACTCATATCTGGTCAAAGTCCTGAGAATAAGTGACTATTCTGGAGTGGAAGGCTTATGTAATCCTCTCTAAGGAAAGAGTGTGTGAGAGCCAGAAGATAGAGAGGAGGGCAGTGAAACAGTGTCTTACAAAATTACACGTCAGGTATACTCATGAGCACACAGTTGCAGTAAGTTCCTGGGCAAGGTTTGCAGAAGATCATGCCCTGCAAGATTTCCGCATGGATGGGAGAGGTTCACATGATGCCCACTGCTTCCTGAGACACTATAGCAGTTAATACTTCCAAAGGTGTGTGTGTGCAGTTTTCATCAATAACTCTGTACTAGCAAACCCTAAGTAAATTCAGTGGGCCGAAATTTAAAAAAAAAGTGAATAGTACACTAAACCACATTTTTTCTCATTGAAAGGTAAACATGTGCATGGCAATAAATCAAATGCTAATTACTTTTCTAAGTTTGAAAAAATAAGAGATTCAATATGTCATAAAACCTGTACTTTAATAACAAGAAACTTTGCTCCCACAACGTTTCATCTGATTATCTGTATGAAATTACTAAACAATCTTTATTCAATTACTAATATAAATTTACTAACCTGCACACAAAATGAGATCTGTAAATATTCTGAGTTCTAACTCATCTAAAAGCCTTTAATAACTGATGGTTACTATATATTTTTCTTTTTATTGAAAATAGATTGTTTTCTCGTATCATACGTTCTGATTACAATTCCCCTTTTCTCTATTCTTCCCATCTGGACCCATTGCCTTTTGTCTCTTCCAAGAAAAGTACATGATTATAAGAGATAATAACCAACAAGACAAAATAAAAACAAGATAAAACTAAAACATCACAACAAGGCTAAGGATGAGACAAGACAATCCAACAGATGTAAGTGAAGAATTACCCAAATCAGACAGAAATATGAAGAGATCCACCTGATGCAGATCTGAGCAGCTGGTAGGCTGCCTTTTTTCCCTGCAACTTTATAGACTTTATAAAAGCTGTGCTGAGTTGATTAGAGGGGCTCATTTTTCTGGTGTCCTCCATCCCCTCTGGCTCTCACACTCATTTGATCTCTCTTTTTTTTTGGGGGGGGGGTTGTTGGAGTAGACTCTAAGCTCTGAGGGGAAGAATTTGATGGAGACATTCCAGAGACTCTCTCTCCCCATAATGTGTGACAGAGTGGATGTCTACATCTCTTCTATCTGCTGCAGGAGGAAGTTTCTTTGATGATGAATGAATCAGGCACTGAATTATGAGTATAACAGAATATCATTAGGAATAATTTTATTGATAGAATTTTTCAGACAAACTATTTTACTTTAATTTCAGTTTATTTACTTTACATCCCAAGGGTACACCCTCTCTCCCTTTTCCTCAGAAAAGGGAAACCCCCTCTCCTTATCCCTCCCCAGCCCATCAAGTCACATCAGGACTAAGCATATCCTTATCACCTGAGACCAAGCAATGCAGCCATGCCTGGGGTAAGTGATCCAAAAGCAAGCAGTAGAGTCCACCTTAGAAACAGCCCCATCCACTCTCCAGGTGACCCACATGAAGACCATGCTGCCATGGGCCAGATATTTGCAGGAGGCCTAGGTCCAAACCATGCATGCTCCTTAGTTTATGTCTCAATCTATGTAAGCCCCCCTGGGTCTGCCTTAGTTGTCTCTGTTGGTCGTCTTGTGAAGTTCTGTCTCCTCCAGGTCTTTCCATCTTTCCCCCAACACTTTCTCCGAAGTTCAGGCCCATGTTTGGCTGAAAGTCTCAGCATGTGTCTCCAGCCAGTGCTGACTGGAGCCTCCCAGATGACAGTCAAGTTAGGCTCATGTCTGGAAGCATAGCAGAACATCATTAATAATGTCAGGGGCTGGCTTTTTATGGTGGGTGGGTATTAGGTTGGGCCAATTATTGGTTGGACATACCCTGAATTTTTGTTCCCTCTTTATCCCTGCACTTCTTGAAAGCAGGGTAATTTTTAGATCAAAAGGGTTTTTTTCTTTCTTTCTTTTGGGATGAGTGGGTTGTTGTTCCCCTCCTTCCACTAGTCCAGCCTGGCTAGGAGGTGGCCACTTCAGTCTTTATGCCCCTCACAGTTAGGGGTCTCAGAGTCACGCTCATATCTTCCAGCAGGTACCCTGCTTCAGGCCTCCAGCCTGACAAAGAGATGCCCCTCCACCTCCAGTTTCCTCTCTTGTTCCCAGCCCTCTCACCTCCTACCCCTGATCTCCCCACATCCGATCCCACCCCCGTTTCCCTCCCCTTCCCATCTCCTGCCTGCCCAGTTCCCTCACTTCATCCACTTCTATGTTATTTCCCCTTCTGAGCGACATTCTGGCACTCTCCCTTGGGCCCTCCTTATTATTTAGCTTCTTTGGATCTATGGATTATAGTTTTTATTTTTTTAAAGATCAGTAGTGTTTAGTTTTACACTAGGTCTTTGAGATATCTAGTTCCCTGTTTTTGGTCACCCAAGTACTATTGGGTATGATTTCTATCACATGGAGTGAGTTTTATTTAAGTCAAACATGGGCTACTCCTACAAATTCTGTACTATTATTGCCCTTTCATATCTCTCAGGCAGGACAAAGTGTACGTCAAATGTGTTTATGTTTCTTTCTCAGTAGCCGGAAGAATTAAAGATAATTAAAGATTACAGATCCTGAATTAAAGATACTAGAATGCATTGGTGAAAACTCCTTGTAGGCACCAGATCTAATTCTCCATGTTCTATGAGTTGTGTGGGTGTTGTCCTTGGCAACATAGCACAGCCATTAGTTTGTGGAGAGTAACCCATTGCCTTATTTACAGCCTGCGTTGCTTTGGGATTTTCATGAGACTATCTTGGCCAACAACTCTATTGAGTACAATGCAATTCCAGTACTAGAAGCCTCATTTGGTGAAAATAGATGGCCAGTTGAGACTCTGTCTCTCCCATTATTAGCAGACTTTATTTGGACTGCTTTCCTAAATTTTAGGGAGTATTCTCTGTGGTAGATTTCCATACCATTCCTCAAGTGCCCCTCATTTCCATCTTTCTGTCCCAGAATTCCTTTCTTCAACCCTATCTTCTCCTCTCTACCTGAACCTCCTGTTAATAGTTGCAAATCAACTATGATTATTTTTGTACGGTTGATAATTAATAGTAATAATTTTTATGTCTTCAGTGGATGAAATCTTGCTAATATAAATATAACATCAAGAAGAAAATGGGGGTGCTGGTGGGCAAAGCAATTGCTGCACTAGCCTTCCATTCCAAGTTCTGATACCTACAACCCACACAAAAGCAGAATTAGCTTATATATCTGTAATCCTAGGATTGCTTACAAAACAAAAGGGGGGGGAGGGAAACAAGAAAAGGAAAATCTAGAGAAACTCTCAGTTCAGCCACCCAAGCCCTGATACTTGCCCTCTGGCCTTCGCGTATATGTTTTGGTTCATGTGTGCTTGCAAGTAAATGCACACACACCACTCTTCCTAAAAAAACCAAATCAAACAAAAACATGTAGGCTGGGCATTCGGCTGTTACAGCCACTGCCTTCTGTCCCTAAGCTAGAGTTTGTCAGGATGTGGATTTTGTGTTGTTCTTTTTTATCACGGCAGCACAAACTAAACAATGACAGCTATTAAACCTTACACATGCTTAAACTGTGAATCTCAGTGAAGATTCAAATATATCTCATAATAAGCCTTTTTCAGATACTGGTTTACTTGTTTTTGACCCTAAGAGGCACTTTTTGGCCCACTCAGAGTCAGTATCCCACATCTTTATTTCCATTTTACATGTGATATGAAAGATATTATTTGAAATAGACATATATAAATTATCACTGGCTGCTAATTCTCTTTTGAATTTATTACTCTCTCTTCCCAGAAGATGCATAAGCAGTTTCCTCAGCTGGAAGCAGATTACATGTTACCTCAGTTGGCACTAACACAGCTTTCTGAGTCACAAGCATTCCAAAAATGTTTGTCAGGTGAATAAAATACAAATATAAATTGTGATAAAACAGCTTTATTCAAAAAAATTAGCAATAATTTATGAAATACAATGTCATTGGTTAAAACAAAGTAAGTTACCCACAATATTAGAAGGTTTTTATTTATTTATTTTATTTTTTTTACCTGATTTTGAAGAATGGGAAACACAACATATCTCCAAGGAGTAAGAAAGAAATGAACAATTACTTTCTTTCAAGTAGCAGTGTGCTATAGAAATCATATAGAGTGGGAAATAATGTCACCTTTCTGGAAGTTGCTTCAGGGCCGAGTGTTGACAATGACACAGAAAAAGGATCCAAAATCCTGATCACAAATGTATGATACTCTTTAGTGATAGACCAAGAATCCAAGAAGATCCTAAAGAGTATTTATAACAAAAATGCAAAGGCCATGCATACAGATTGCAAGGGCATCAAAGTTGTAGTAAATCCCAAGTTATGACAAAGTTTTTCAGGAGCACCAGTTCCAGGCACAATTAGCTTGTCTATAACACTTAGACTATAACTAGAAACTTGCTTTCACCCACATTCCCAAAAATCAGAAACAGATGCCAAACTTACATGGAAAGACTTCCAAACCATGACTCTGATGTTTTTCCAAGATGTAATATCAGATTCTCTTCTAGTTTGCCATATGCTCCAGAGACAGGACTTCTGGTCTGCTGATGTAGAGACAAGAGTCCAATTATGCACACACATGTAGACATATTCATATATGTATATGCATATATACTTAATGCATATGTGTGTAATACATATGTGTGTATCTATATATCTATATATTCAAATGATGTGTGAATTTTATAAGATGGACATAAAACATGTTTTATCATGTACTAAAACAACAGAGGAATATTAAGCAATGTTTGTATATATTTGTTTAAAAAGTTACAATTTGTGGGCTTGAGCCTTTATATCAAGTTATTTTTAGAGTATTCTTATAGTTATTGGTGTATATTAAAACAACAGTGAAGCTAATGTCAGCTACAGTGACAAATCCATTAGCTTCTAACATAAATCTTGTGAAAATGTATCCCACAATTCTTCACTCAGTAAGGTTATTTTGTTCATTTTTGAAGGGTTGCAATATTTAAAACAAACAACAAAAACCAAAGTCAACTAAACAAAGTTTCGGACTCTAACCTTTGGTTGCAGTCAGAAATTCAATCCGTTCTCCCTTTAACCTCTCCAGTGATTATCTAATTGGTGACCTTTAAGTGATGTAATAGCTCAATAACTTTTATATTTGCCTCAGTTCTCTTTCTCTTTAATTCAGGCCCAAATGGCTTTTTAAAAACTCTTTTATTTTTCTGAAATGTTATTTGTAGGATATTAATAATGTGGTTAAATAATTTATAAGTTTTCTTATTGTTTCTTCCTGTTTCTTCTCTTGTTGCTTTGATAAAACACCCTGACCAAAGGAATTTATAGGAGAAAAGGTATATTTTAACTCAGAGTTAAAGGTACAGCACATCGATGGCTGCCCCAGGAGGACACTGTGTCTGAAGAGCAGGACAGTAGTGTAGGCACAGCGACCAGAGGACTGAGATCTCGGACCTAAAACACCAGCATTTGTGACTGCCAGGTGTGCGGAATTCCTATGGTGGGGAAATTAAGTGGAAAAGTCCAAGGGACACCCAGCTATTCCCAGGAAAAACTCCAGAGGGAGACAGGCTGCGCACAGCCAGGCTGGGCGCCTAAGCCGCCATCTTGGGCTGGGGCACAGGGTACCCTGGATGGACTGAGTTTCACCCAGATACCACGGGGTGCACTGCGCGAGCCCACAACCCTCTGTGCCAGCGGCCGCCACTTTGTTCTGGTAACCACAGTACCCCAGAGGGACTGAGTTTCACCCAGATACCACGGGCTGCACTGCGCGGGCCCACAACCCTCTGTGCCAGCGGCCGCCACTTTGGGCTGGGGCAGATGGTACCCTGGAGGGACTGAGTTTCACCCAAATACTGCGGGCTACAGTATTTGGTCAGACCCACACCCCTAGGCACACCCAGCCACCACCCCGGACTGGGACCCATAGTATCAGGTCCAGACCGAGGTGCCCCAAATACCACCTCAGACCTTGGTACACAGCCCCTGACCCAGAAGGAGGCACCAAGGCTCCAGTCCAGAAGAGAGCCTTTAGCAGCAAGCTCAGGGCAGAACTCAGAGCCTCCTGACCAGAGCAGCGCCCCCAGCGGTCATATCAAAGGGGACACAAAGTCTCTGGCAAAGAGTGAAGAGCCAAACCTCCAGACCAGAGGAGAGACCAGCCTGTGGTGCTCATAGCCTCTAGCACAGAGCACGAAGCCAGGCACACAGATCCCACAACAGAGTTCATCTGAGGCACAACACACACAATCAAACCACTAGAACTCCCTGATCTTCTTGAAGTATACTCCTGACACAAGAGATTGACAGTTCCAGTCTGATGTTTAGCCTTGAAGCACAAACAGCTCCTTGATTATATATAAACAAATACCCAGAAATCGGCATAAGAACTCACCCAACAAAAATCAGTACACCATGGCCCCACCAGAAACACCCAAAAGCAATAGAGATTTTAATGCAGCAGAGACACAGGAAAATTATATTAAAGCTATAATTATGCAGATATTAGAGGAACAAAAGGAGGCACAAAAAGAGGAAATGAACAGGGCCCTCAAGGAAATTAAGAAGGATTTAACTGCCCACATACAGGAACAATTAAATATAGACAGAGAGGAAACAACCAAAATAGGAGACACAGTCAATCAGATGAAGGAAACGATACAAAGCATGAAAACAGAATTAGAATCTATAAAGAAGACACAAAGGGAGAAGATCCTGGGACTGGAGAACTTAGAGAAAAGATCAGGAACCACAAAGGTAAGCATCACAAACAGAATACAAGAGATGGAAGAGAGAATCTCGGGAGCTGAATATATGCTGGCTGAAATGAATTCTTCATCAAGGAAAAAGGAAAATCGATAAAGGCCCAAACACAAAACATCGAAGAAATCAAGGATGCCATGAAAAGACAAAACCTAAGAATAATTGGAATAGATGAAAAAGAAGACTGCAGGCTCCAAGGACTGGAAAGTATTTTTAAGAAAATCATAGAAGAAAATTTTCCCAACTTACAGAAAGAAATGTCCATTAACATACAAGAAGCCTACAGAAAACCAAATAGACTAGATCAGAAAAGAAATACCTCTCGTCACATTATAGTCAAAACCCTAAACCTACAAAACAAAGAAAAAATATTAAAGGCAGCAAGGGAAAAGGGTCAAGTAACATATGAAGGTAGGCCAATCAGAATCACACCGGACTTCTCATCAGAAACTATGAAAGCCAGAAGGGCCTGGTCAGATGTCATGCAGTATTTAAGGCAACACAGAGGCCAACCAAGACTACTATACCCAGCAAAGCTTTCAATCATAATATATAGAGAAAACAAAATTTTCCATGACAAAACAAAATTCATGCATACCTTCAAAGTAACCCAGTAACTACAGAAGGTACTAGAAGGAAAACTTCAGTCCAACAGAAATAACTACACCAAAGAAAATATAGGATAAAGATAATTTCCCAATGACAACAACAACAAAAAAACAATGAATCACAGTAAGACCACCAACTCCACAATAAAAGGAACTAACAGTCATTGGTCACTATTATCTATCAACATTAATGGACTCAATTCTCCAATAAAAAGATATAAACTAACAGAATGGTTGCGGAAACAGGATCCAACATTCTACTGCATCCAAGAAACAAACATATGCAACAAAGATAAACACTACCTCAGAGTAAAGGGCTGGAAAACTATTTTCCAAGCAAATGGACCCAGAAAACAAGCTGGGGTTGCAATCCTAGTATCTAATAAAATAGAATTTCAACCAAATTAATTAAGAAAAATGAGGAGGGGCACTTCCTTCTCATCAAAGGAAAATTCCAACAGGAGGACATCACAATTCTGAACATTTATGCCCCAAATACAAGACCACCTACATATGTAAATAAAACATTACTAAAACTGAAATCACACATTGATCCCAACACTCTAATAGTGGGAGACTTCAACACTCCACTCTCACCAAGGGACAGATCATCCAGTCAGAAGCAAAACAGAGAAACAAGGACACTCACAGACACCCCAAATCAAATGGACCTAATAGATGACTACAGAACCTTTCACCCTAGATCAAAAGAGTACA
>JAQQSO010001249.1:5000-17096 GCA_028658305.1 Pachyuromys duprasi
TCTGTCTCTCTCTCATTGTCTCTCTCTGTCTCTCTGACTGTCTCTTTCTGTCTCTCTCTAACTCTCTTTCTATCTCTCTCTGTCTCTCTGTCTCTCTCTGTGTCTCTCTGTTTCTCTCTGTCTCTCTCTCTCTCAGTCTCTCTATCTCTCTCTGTCTCTCTCTGTCTCTCTATTTTTCTCTGTCTCTGTCTCTGTCTCTCTCTCTGTATCTCTGTCTCCCTGTCTCTCTCCTGACTCTGTCTCTCTCTGTGTGTCTCTCTCTGTATCTCTGTCTCTCTGTACTTCTCTCTGTCTCTCTGTTTCTCTGTCTATCTGTCTCTCTCTGTCTCTCTCATTGTCTCTTTTTCTGTCTCTCTCTCTGTCGCTTTGTCTCTTCCTCTCTCTCTCAGATTCTCTCTGTGTCTCTGTCTCTCTCTGACTCTCTCTGTCTCTCTCGCTGCCACTATGTCTCTCTCTGTCCCTCTCTGCTTCTCTCTGTGTGTGTGTTTCTCTCTCTGCCTCTCTGTATCTCTCTCTGTCTCTCTCACTGTCTCTCTCTCTCTGTCTCTCTTTCTGTCTCTCTGTCTCTGTCTCTCTGTCTATCTCTCTGTCTCTCTGTGTCTCGCTCTGTCTCTTACTGTCTATGTCTCTCTCTTTGTATCTGTGTCTCTCTGTCTCTCTATCTGTCTCTCTTTGTCCCTCTCTCATTGTCTCTCTCTGTCTCTTGTTCTCGCTCTGTCTCTCTCTCTATATCTCTCTCAATGTTTCTTTCTTTATCTCTCTCTCTCTGTGTCTCAGTCTTTCCCTCTCTGTCTCTCTCTGTCTCTATCTCTGTCTCTCGCTGTGTCTCTCCCTGTGTGTCTCTGTCTCTCTCACTCACTCTCTCTCTCTCTGTATTTCTCTGTATGTGTCATTGTCAATCTCTCAATCTCTGTGTCTCTCCCTCTATCTCTCTCTCTTTGTCTCTCTCTGTCTCTGTCTCTCTCTGTCTATCTCTCTCTCTTTCTGTCTCTCTGTCTTTCTCTATGTCTCTTTCTCTCTTGTTTCTCTCTCTGTCTCTCTGTTTCTCTCTCTGTCTCTTTCTGTCTCTCTCTCATTGTCTCTCTGTCTCTCTTTCACTGCCTCTCTCTGTCTCTTTGTAACTCTCTCTGTCTCTCTCTGTCTCTCTGTCTCTCTCTGTCTCTCTCTGTCTCTCTCTCAGTCTCTCTATCTCTCTCTTTGTCTCTCTGTCTCTCTCTGTCTCTCTATCTCTCTCTGTGTCTGTCTCTCTCTCTCTCAGTCTTTCTGTATCTCTCTCTGAATCTCTGTCTCTCTCCCTGTCTCTCTCTCTGTGTCTCTCTTTCTGTCTCTCTGTCTCTCTCTCTGTCTATCTCTCTGTCTCTCTGTGTCTTGCTCTGTCTCTTACTGTCTATGTCTCTCTCTTTGTATCTGTGTCTCTCTGTCTCTCTATCTGTCTCTCTTTGTCCCTCTCTCATTGTCTCTCTCTGTCTCTCGTTCTCGCTCTGTCTCTCTCTATATATCTCTCTCAATGTTTCTTTCTTTATCTCTCTCTCTCTGTGTCTCAGTCTTTCCCTCTCTGTCTCTCTCTGTCTCTATCTCTGTCTCTCTCCCTGTGTGTCTCTGTCTCTCTCACTCACTCTCTCTCTGTGTATTTCTCTCTATGTGTCATTGTCAATCTCTCAATCTCTGTGTCTCTCCCTCTGTCTCTCTCTCTTTGTCTCTCTCTGTCTCTGTCTCTCTCTGTCTATCTCTCTCTCTTTCTGTCTCTCTGTCTTTCTCTATGTCTCTTTCTCTCTTGTTTCTCTCTCTCTGTCTCTCTGTTTCTCTCTCTGTCTCTTTCTGTCTCTCTCTCATTGTCTCTCTGTCTCTCTTTCACTGCCTCTCTCTGTCTCTTTGTAACTCTCTCTGTCTCTCTCTGTCTCTCTGTCTCTCTGTCTCTCTCTCAGTCTCTCTATCTCTCTCTTTGTCTCTCTGTCTCTCTCTGTCTCTCTATCTCTCTCTGTGTCTGTCTCTCTCTCTCAGTCTTTCTGTATCTCTCTCTGAATCTCTGTCTCTCTGTCTCTCTCCCTGTCTCTCTCTCTGCCTCTGTGTGTGTGTCTCTCTCTCTGTGTGTCTCTCTGTGTCTCTCTGTCTCTCTGTCTCTCTCTGTCTATCTCACTTTCTCTCTCTCTGACTCTCTCTGTGTGTCTCTCTCTCTGTTTCTCTCTCTGTCTGTCTGTCTCACTGTCTCTCTCTGTGTGTCTCTCTTTCTGTCTCTCTGTCTATCTCTCTGTCGCTCTCTCTCTGTGTCTCTCTGTCTCTCTCTCATTGTCTCTCTGTCTGTCTCTCTCTCTGTCTCTCTCTGTGTCTCTCTGTGTGTCTGTCTCTGTGTGTATCTCCCACTCTGTCTCTCTGTGTGTATCTCTCTATCTCGCTCTGTCTCTTCCTGTCACACTCTCTGTGTCTCTGTATCTCACACTGTCTCTCTGTCTCTCTCACTCTCTGTCTCTCTTGTTGTCTCTCTCTGTGTCTCACTTCCTCTGACTCTCTCTTGTTCTCTCTCTCTCTGTCTCTCTCTCTCTGTCTCTCTTTCTGTCTGTCTCTCTCTCTCTGACTCTCTATGTCTCTCTTTCTCTCTCTGTGTGTCTCTCTGAGCCTCTCTGTCACACTGTCTCTTCTTTGTCTCTCTGTGTCTCTCTCTCTGTCTCTCTTTGTGTCTCCCTCTCTCTGTCTGTCTTTCTCTCTCAATTTCTCTGTCGCTCTCTCTGTCTCTCTCTATTTCTGTTTCTCTCTGTGTGTCTCTCTCTATCTCTCTCTGTCTCTCTCTTGTCTCTCTCTCTCTCAGTCTCTCTCACTCCCTGTCTCTCTCTGTCTCTCTGTTTCTCTTTCTCTGTCTATTTCTGTCTCTCTCACTCTCTGTGTGTCTCTCTGTCTCTCTCTCTCATTGTCTCTCTCTGTCTCTCTCTATGTCTCTCTCTATCTCTATGTCTCTCTCTCTGTCTCTCTATCTCTCCTTGTCTCTGTCTCTTTCTCAGTCACTCTGTCTCCTTCTGTCTCTCTGTCTCTTTCTCCGTTTCTCTCTCTGTCTCTCTGTCTCTCTTTCTGTATCTCTCACTGTCTTTCTGAATCTCTCTGTTTCTCTCTCTGACTCTCTGACTCTTTTTCTGTCTCTCTCAATGTGTCTCTGTCTCTCTCTGTCTTTCTCTGTCTCTCTCTGTGTCTCTCTATGTCTCTCTCCATGTCTCTCTCTCTGTGTCTCCCTTTCTGTCTCTCTCTGTGTCTCTCTGTCTCTTTCTCTGTTTCTCTCTGTGTCTCTCTGTCTCTCTATCTGTCTCTCTCTGTGTCTCTCTTTCTCTGTCTCTCTCTCTCTGTCTGTCTCTGTCTCTCTCTAATTCTCTCTATTTATCTGTCTGTCCTTTCTCTCTGTGTCTCTCTGTCTTTCTCTCTATCTCTGTCTCTCTGTCTCTATCTATCTCTGTCTCTCTCTGTCTCTATCTATTTTTCTCTCTGTCTCTCTCTTTCTCTGTGTGTTTCTCTCTCTCTATCTCTCTCTGTCTCTGTGTCTCTCTCTCAGTCTCTCTTTCTCTCTCTCTGTCTCTCTGTCTCATTCTCTGTTTCTCTCTGTCTCTCTTTCTCTCTATCTCTGTCTCTGTCTCTATCTTCTTCTCTCTCTGTCTCTCTCTCTGTGTGTTTCTCTCTCTGTCTCTCTCTCTCTCTGTGTCTCTCTCACTGTCTCTCTGTGTCTCTCTTTCTGTCTCTCTCTCTGTATCTGTCTCTCTCTGACTCTCTCTCTCTCTGTCTCTCTCTCTCTTTCTCTGTCTCTTTCTCTGTTTCTCTCTTTGTCTCTCTGTCTCTCTCCCTGTCTCTCTCCGTCTCTCTCCATCTCTCTCTCGGTCTCTCTCTCTTTGTCTTGTCTCTCTCTCTCAATCTCTGTCTCTCTGTGTGTCTTCCTCTCTGTATTTCTGTTTCTTTTTCTGTCGTATCTCTCTCTATCTCTCTCTCTCTCTGTCTCTGTCTCTCTCATTGTCTCCCTTTCTCTCTCTCTCTGTCATTCTCTAACTCTCTCTCTCTGTCTCTCTTTCTCTCTCTGTCTCTCTGTCTTTCTCTCTCTGTCTCTCTCTGTGTCTGTGTCTCTCTCTATGTCTCAGCCTCTCTCACTGTCTCTCTCTGTCTCTCTCTCTGTATTTCTCTCTGTGTGTCTCTGTCTCCCTCTCAATCTCTGTGTCGCTCTCTGTCTCTCTCTCTGTCTCTCTGTCTCTCTCTCTTTCTCTGTGTCTCTCTCTATCTCGATCTGTCTATCTCTGTGTCTCTCTCTGTGTCTCTCTCTGTGTCTCTCTGTCTCTCTCTCCCTGTATCTCTCACTGTTTCTCTCTCTCTCTGTCTGTCTCTCTGTCTCTCTCCTTCTGCTTACTCTCTCTCTCTCTCTGTGTTTCTCTCTGTGTCTCTGTCTCTCTCGGTCTCTGTCTCTCTCAGTCTCTCTCTCTATCTCTCTGTCTCTTTCTCTGTTTCTCTCTGTGTCTCTCTTTTTCTCTCTGTCTCTCTGTCTCTGTCTCTCTCTGTCTCTCTGTGTCTCTCTCGGTCTCTCTGTCTCCCTCTGTCACTTTGTCTATCTCTGTCTCTATCTCTCTCTGTCTGTCTCTCTCCCTGTCTCTCTCACTGTATCTCTCTCTGTCTCTGTCTCTCTCTGTCTCTCTCTGTGTCTCTCTGTCTCTGTCTCTGTGTGTCTCAGTCTCTCTCTCGGTCTCTCTGTCTCTCTCTGTCACTTTGTCTTTCTGTCTCTCTCAGTCTATCCGTTTCTCTCTGTCTCTCTCTCTGTCTCTCTGTCTCTGTCTCTCTCTCTCTGTCTCTATGTCTCTCTCTTGGTCTCTCTGTCTCTCTCTGTCAGTTTGACTCTCTGTCTCTCTTTCTCTCTCTCCCTCTCTCTCTCTATGTGTGTCTGTCTTTCTGTCTATATCCATCTGCTTTCTCTTTTTGTCTCTCTATCTCTTTCACTCTATCTCTCTTTCTGTCTCTCTCTGTCTCTCTCTCTGTCTCCCTCTCTCTGTCTCTCTCTCTGTCTCTCTATCTCTTTCTGTGTCTCTCTGTCTCTTTCTCTGTTTCTCTCTCTGTCTCTCTACTGTCTCTCTCTCTGTCTCTCTCCCTGTCTCTTTCTCTGTCTTTCTCTCAGCCTCTGTCTCTCTCTCTCTGTCTCTCTCTGTCTCTCTGTTTCACTGTCTGTCCTATCTCTCTCTGTCTCTCTCTGTCTCTGTCTCTGTTTCTCTGTCTCTGTCTCTCTCTGTCTCTCTTTCTGTCTCTCTCTCTATCGCTCTCTATCTGTGTGTCTCTCTCTCTGTCTCTCTCTGTGTCTCTTTCTCTCTTTCTCTGTCTCTCTGTCTCTCTCTGTCTCTCTCTCTCAGTCTCTCTGTCTCTCTCTTGTCTTTCTTTCTCAATCTCTCTCTCTCTGTCTCTCTGTTTCTCTGTCTGTCCTATCTCTATCTGTCTCTCTGTTTCTCTCTGTCACTTTGACTCTCTGTCTCTCTCTGTCTCTCTGTCTCTCTCTCCCTGTCTCTCTCCCTGTCTCTCTCTCTCTGTCTGTCTTTCTGTCTCTCAACTTCTGGTTTCTCTTTCTCTCTGTCTCTCTATCTCTGTCTCTCTGTCTCTTTTTCTGTCTCTCTCTGTCTGTTGCTCTCTGTCTTTCTCTGCCTCTCTCTCCCTGTCTCTCTCCCTGTCTCTCTCTGTCTCTGTCTCTTTCTCGTTATCTTTGTCTCTATCTCTGTCTCTCTTTCTGTCTCTCTGTCTGTCTCTCTCTCTTACTCTCTCTCTGTCTCTCTGTCTCTCTCTCATGTCTCTCTGTCTCACTGCCTCTTTCTCTGTCTCTCTTTGTGTCTCTGTGTCTCTCTTTTTCTCTATATATATCTCCCTCTCTCTGTCTCTGTCTTTCTCTCTCTCTATCTCTCTCTGTCTCTGTCTCTCTGTCTCTCTCTCTTTCTCTTTGTCTGTTTCTCTCTGTCTCTCTGTCTCTCCCTTGTCTGTCTCTCTGTCTCTCTCTCTGCCTCTGTGTCTCTCTCTGTCTCTCTGTCTCACTCTTGTCTTTCTTTCTCAATCTCTCTCTGTCTCTCTCTCTCTGTCTCTCTGTTTCTCTATCTGTCCTATCTCTCTCTGTCTTTCTGTCTCTCTCTGTCTATGTCTCTCTGTCTCTCTCTGTCTTTATCTCTCTCTCTTAAGTTTCTTTCTCTGTCTCTCTCTGTGTCTCTCATTCTCTGTTTCTCTGTGTCTCTCTGTCTCTCACTATGTCTCTCTCTGTGTGTCTCTCTTTCTGTCTCACTTTCTCTCTCTGTGTGTATTTCTCTGTATCTCTCTCTCTCTTCAGTGTCTCTCTCTGTGTCTCTGCTCTCTCTCAATCTCTGTGTCTCTCTCTGTCTCTCTCTCAGTCACTCTGTTTCTCTCTGTCTCTCGGTCTCTCTCTGACTCTCTCTGTCTCGCTCTCTCACTCTCTCTCTCTGTCTCTCTGTGTATCTGTCTCTCTCATTCACTCTCTCTCGGTGTCTCTTTCCCTCTGTGTCTCTATCTATCTCTGTCTCTCTCTCTCTCTTCTGTATCTCTCGGTCTCTCTCTCTCTCTTTCTCTCTCTCTGTCTCTCTATGTCTCTCTCTCTCTCCCTGTTTCTCTGTTTCTCTGTCTGTCCTGTCACTCTGTCTCTTTGTCTCTCTGTCTCTCTCTGTGTCTCTGATTCTCTTTCTCTTGCTCTCTCTGTGTCCCTCTGTTTCTCTCTCTGACTCTGTCTGTCTCTCTGTCTCTCTCTCTGTCTCTCTGTCTCTCTGTCTCTCTGTGTCTCTGTCTCTCTCAGTCACACTCTCTCTGTGTCTCTGTCTCTTTCTCTGTCTATCTCTCTCTGTCTCTCAGTGTCTCCCTCTCTCTGTATCTCAGTCTGTCTCTCACTGTGAATCTCTCTCTGTCTCTCTGTCTTTCTGTCTCTCTATCTGTCGCTCTCTGTCTCTCACTCTGTGTCTCTCTGTCTCATCTCTGTCTCTCTGTCTCTCTTTGTCTCTCTCTGTCTCCCTCTCTGTTACTCTCTCTTTCTGTCTCTCTCTCTCTTTCTATCTGTCTCTCTGTCTCTCTCTCTGTCTCTCTCTCTCTCATTGTCTCTCTCTGTCTCTCTCTGTGTCTCTCTCATGGTCTCTCTGTCTCTCTCTCTGTCTCTCTGTCTTACTCTCTCTGTCTCTCTTTGTCTCTCGCTCTGTCTCTCTCTCTGTCTCTATGTCTCTTTCTCTGTGTCTCTGTCTCTCTCACTGTCTCACTCTGTCTCTCTCTCTCTGTATTTCACTGTCTGTGTCTCTGTCTCTCTCTAAATCTCTCTGTCTCCCCTCTGTCTCTCTCTGTCTCTCTCTTTCTCTTTTCTTTCACTTTCTCTCTGTCTGTCTCTATGTCTCTGACTCTCTCTGTCACTCTGACTCTCTCTGTCTCTCTCTGTCTCTCTCTGTGAGTCTCTCTGTCTCTCTCTTTCTCTGTCTCACTGACTCTTTCTCTGTCCCTCTGTGTCTCTCTTTCTCTCTGTCTCTCTCTGTGTCTCTCTGTCTATCTCTTGTCTCTCTCTCTTTTCTCTCTCTCTCTCAATCTCTCTCTGTCTCTCTCTCTGTCACTCTCTCTGTCTCTCTGTTTCTGTCTGTCCTGTCTCTTTATGGCTCTCTTTCTCTCTGTGGTTCTCTGTCTTTCTGTCTCTCTTTGTCTTTGTCTCTGTCTCTCATTCTGTCTCTATCTGTCTCTCTCTTTCTCTCTCTCTGTCGCTCTCAGTGTCTCTCTCTCTCTGTTTCTCTCTCTGTGTCTCTCACTGTCTCTCACCTGTCTCTCTCTCTGTCTCTCTCTGTCTATCTCTCTGTCTCTCTCTGTCTCTCTCTGTCTCTCTCTGTCTCTCTCTGTCTCTCACTCTCTGCATCACTCTCTTTGTATCTCTCTCTCTGTCTTTCTGTCTCTTTGTCTTCCCCTATCTGTCTCACTCTGTCTCTCTCAGTCTCTCCTTGTCTCTGTCTCTCTCTCACTGTCTGTCTCTCTATCTCTGTCTCTCTTTCTCTCTTTGTCTCTCTCTCTCTGTGTGTGTCTCTCTCTGTCTCTATGTCTCTCTGTGTGTGTGTCTCTCTCTCTCTGCTCTCTCTGTCTCTCTTTATCTCTCTCAGTGTCTCTCTCTAATTCTTTCTCTCTTTCTGTCTCTCTCTATCTCTTTCTCTGTCTCTCTCTGTCTCCCCCTATCTGTCTCTATGTGTCTCTCTCTCAGTCTCTCTCTCTGTCCCTGTCTCTCTCTCTCTCTCACTGTCTGTCTCTATATCTCTTTCTCTCTTTCTCTCTCTATCTCTCTGTCTGTCTCTCTCTGTCTGTCTCTCACACTCTCTGTCTCTCTCATTGTATCTCTCTCTGTGCCTCTCTCTGTCTCTATCTGTCTCTCTCTTTGTCTCTCTGTCTCTTTCTCTGTATCTCTCTGTCTCTCTAACTCTCTCTGAATCTCTGTCTGTTTCTCTCTGTGTGTCTAGCTCTCTGTCTCCATCTCTGTGTCTGTCTCTCTCTGTCTCTCTGTCTCTTTCTCTGTTTTTCTCTCTGTCTCTCTCTCTCTGTCTCTCTGTCCCTCGGTCTCTCTGTCTCTCTCTGTCTCTCTCTGTCTCTCTCTGTCTCTGTCTCTCTCTCTGTCTCTTTGTCTCTTTCTCTGTTTCTCTCTCTCTTTCCCTCTGTCTTTCTGTGTTTCTCTCTCTCTCTCTCTGTCTCTCTCTCTGTCTCCTTCTGTTTCTCTGTCTCTCTTTTTCTCTCTCTGTCTCTTTCTATGTCTTTCTCTCTGTGTCTCTTTCTCTCTGTCTCTCTTTGTGTCTCTCTCATTGTCTCTCTCTCTTTCTCTCTACCTGTCTCTCTGTATCTCTGTCTTTCTGTCTCTCTCCCTGTCTCTCTGTGTGTGTGTCTCTGTATGTATCTCTCAGTCTCTCTGGCTCTCTCTCTGTCCCTCTCTGTCTCCCTGTCTGTCTCTCTCTGTCTCTTTCTGTCTCGCAATCTCTATCTCTGTCTCTCTCTGTCTCTCTCTGTCTCTATATTGATCTCTCTCACTTTTTCCTTCTCTCTCTGACTCTCTGTCTCTCTGTCTCTCTTCCTGTCTCTCTCTTTGTTTCTCAGTATCTTTCTCTGTCTATCTCTGTCTCTCTTTCTCTGTCCTTCCAGGTCTCTCTCTCTTTCAGTGCCTCTCTCTCTCTCTCTGTGTGTGTGTGTGTGTGTGTGTGTGTCTCACTCTATCTCTATGTCTGTCTCTATCTGTCTCTCTCTATCTGTCTCTTGCTCTCTCTTTCTCTCTCTCTGTATCTTTTTCTGTCTCTCTCTGTCTGTCTCTGACTCTCTCTCTCTGTATCTCTCTCTGTGTCTCTCTCTCTGTTTGTCTGTCTCTCTCTCTGTGTCATACTGTCTATATCTGTCTCTCTCTTTGTCCCTGTCTCTCTCTGTCTCTCTCTGTCTCTCTCTGTCTCTCTCACTGTCTCTCTATCTCTCTTTATGTCTCTCTCTGTCCCTCTGTCTCTTTCTCTGTCTCTCTCTGTCTCTCTGTCTCTCTGTATCTCTCTCTCTGTTTCTCTCTCTATCTCGCTCTCTGTCTCTATGTCTCTCTCTGTCTCTCTGTTTCTTACTCTCTGTCCCTCTGTTTCTCTGTATCTCTCTTTCTCACTCTCTGTCTCTCCTCTGTCTCTCTCTCTGTCTCTCGGTCTCTCTCTCTGTCTCTATCTCTGTGTCTCTTTCTCTCTATCTCTCTCTGTCTCTCTCTCATTGTCTCTCTCTCTGCCTTTCTCTCTGTGTCTCTTTCTCTCTGTCTCTCTCTCTGAGTCTCTCTCATTGTCTCTCTCTGTCTCTGTCTGTCTGTCTCTCAATCTCTCTCTCTATATATCTCTCTCTGTTTCTCTCTGTCTCTCTCTGTCTGTCTCTCAATCTCTCTGTCTATCTCTTTCTGTCTCTCTCTGTGTCTCTGTCTCTCTCTGTTTTTCTCTCTTTTTAACTCTCTCTGTCTCTCTCTGTCTTCTCCTATTTGTCTCTCTCTGTCTCTCTCTCAGTCTCTCCTCTGTCTGTCTCTCTCTCACTGTCTGTCTCTCTATCTCTGTCTCTCTTTCACTCTCTGTCTCACTCTGCTCTCACTCTGTCTCTCTCTGATTCTTTCTCTCTCTTTCTGTCTTTCTCTATCTCTCTCTCTCCCCCTATCTGTCTCTCTGTGTTTCGCTCAGTCTCTCTCTGTGTCTCAGTCTCTCTCTCTCACTCTCTGTCTCTATATCTCTGTCTCTCTTTCTCTCTTTGTCTCTCTCTCTCTGTGTCTCTCTGTCTCTCTGTCTTTCTCTGTCTCTCTCTGCTCTCTCTCTTTCTCTCTGTCTATCTCTATCTATCTCTCTGTCTTTCTCTCTGTCTCTTTTTCTGTCTCTGTCTCTGTCTCTCTCTCTCTGACTCTGTCTCTCTCCCTGTCTCTCTCTGTCTCTCTGTCCCTCTATGTCTCTCTGTCTCTCTGTCACTGTCCCTCTCTGTATCTCTGTCTCCCACTTTGTCTCACTCTGTCAATCTCTCTCTCTCTCTGTCTCTCTGTCTCTTCTTCTATCTCTATCTCTGTCTCTCTCTGTCTTTCTCTGTCTGTCTCTCACTCTCTCTGTCTCTCTCTCTATGTTTCTTTGTCTCTCTCTGTCTATCTCTCACTCTCTCTGTCTCTCTCTGTCTCTCTTTCTCTCACTGTCTGTCTCTCACTCTCTCTGTCTCTCTCTTTGTATCTTTCTCTGTCTCTCTCTCTGTCTATCTCACTGTCTCACTGTCTCTCTTTATGTCTCTCTCTCTGTCTCGCTCTCTGGCTCTATCTCTGTCTCTATTTCTCTGACTCTTTCTCTGTTTCTCTCTGTGTCTCTCTCTCTGTCTCTCTATCTCTCTGTCTCTTTCTCTCTATCTCTCTATCTCTTTCAGTGTCTCTCTTCTCTCTGATTCTCTCTGTCTCTCTGTGTGTGTCTCTCTCTGTCTCTCTATGTCTGTCTCTCACTCTGTCTCTCTCTTTGGATCTCTCTCTGTCTCCCTCTGTCTCTCTCTCTGTCTCTCTATCTCTCTCCATCACTATCTGTCTCTCTCTTTGTCTCTCTGTCTCTTTCTCTGTCTTGCTCTATCTCTCTGTCTCTCTCTGAATCTCTCTCTGTGTTTCTCTCTGTGTGACTAGCTCTCTCTCTATCTCTGTCTCTCTGTCTCTCTCTGTCTCTTTCTCTCTGTCTCTCTCCCTATCTCTCTCTCTGTCCCTCTCTCTCTCTCTATCTGTCCATAACTGTATCTCTGTCTCCCTCTCTTTCTCTCTCTGTCTCCATCTGTGTTTCTCTCTTTGTCTCTCTCTGTCTCTTTCTTTGTCTCTCTCTGTGTCTCTTTCTCTGTCTCTCTGTATCTATCTCTCTGTCTCTCACTGTCTCTCTGTCTCTTTTTCCGTCTCTATCTCTGTCTCTCTGTCTCTCTCTGTCTCTGTCTCTTTGTCTCTGTCTCTCTCCCTGTCTCTGTCTCTCTCTCTCTGTCTCTCTCTCTGTGTGTAAGTACATAACTGTATCTCTGTCTCCCTGTTTGTCTCTCTCAATGCCTCTCTCTCTCTGCCTGTCTCTCTATCTGTGTCTCTCTGTCTCTTTCTCTCCCTCTCTATCTCACTCTCTGTCTCCCTCTCTGTCTCTGTCTCTCTCTGTCTCTCTCTCTGTCTCTCTCTGTGTATCTCTGCTCTCTCTGTCTCTCTGTTTCTCTGTATCTGTCTCTGTGTCTCTCTGTCTCTCTGTCTCTCTCTCTGTGTGTCTCTCTCTGTCTCTCTCTCAGTCTCTCCTTGTCTCTGTCTCTCTCTCACTGTCTGTCTCTCTATCTCTGTCTCTCTTTCACTCTCTGTCTCTCTCTGCTCTCTCTCTGTCTCTCTGTATCTCTCGCTGTCTCTCTCTGTTTCTTTCTCTCTCTTTCTGTTTCTCTCTCTCTCTCTCTCCCCCTATCTGTCTCTCTGTGTTTCACTCTGTCTCTCTCTGTGTCTCTGTCGCTCTCTCTCACTGTCTGTCTCTATATCTCTTTCTCTCTTTCTCTCTGTGTCTCTCTCTTTGTCTCTCTCTGTCTCTCTCTGCTCTCTCTCTGTCTCTCTGTCTATCTCTATCTATCTCTCTGTCTCTTTCTGTC
>JAQQSO010001250.1:0-11326 GCA_028658305.1 Pachyuromys duprasi
TCTTTATGTATACTGGATATTATCCCTCTGTCAGAAGTAGGATTGGTAATGATCCTTTCCCAATCTGTAGGCTGTCGATTCGTTCGGATGACAGTGTCCTTAGCTTTACAGAAGCTTTTCAGCTTCATGAGGTCCCACTTATTGATTGTTGATCTTAGAGCCTGTGCTGTTGGTGTTCTATTCAGAAAGCAGTCTCCTGTGCCAATGAGTTCTAGGGTCTTCCCCACTTTTTCTTCTAACCGGTTCTGAAAGAGGCTGCTTAATATTATAAAACAAAACTTTCAGATTGCAAAAATCCTGACCCAAGAGTTTGCTCCTTTGGTTACTGTCTTATAAGTTGTGCTGGGAATTTGCCTTTCTTGTGCTTCAGTTGGACCATTTGTAAAATCAACTAGTCTCAGATCAGAGTCCATATCTGCATAGTATTTGCCTATCCTCCTCTTGATGAAGCATATACATACATGCATACATCCATGCATGCATAATTCTATCACATTTTTTATTTTCTTCCTTCCTCTCTCCCCCTTCTCTGTGTGTGAGTTTGTGTGCACGTGTGATGTATGTGTGATGATTAAAAGACCACTAGTGGGTGGGAGTCTGTTATCTCCTTCCATCTTGTGTGTCCTGGGAATTGAAATCAGGTTTGGTAGCAAGATCCTTTCCCAGAGATGTCTCACCAACCTTTGGAGTAATATATAACTTTAAGAAAAGGTAATTGAGTTTTCTGATGACTACTTATGACCCCAGGATCTGAGAAGTAGAGGCAGGAAAAAAAATCATTCAAGATAGTCCTTAGGCGTATAGTGAGTTAAAGCTAGGCTAGTCTTGTCTCAAAAATGGATGAATAAATATATAATGTTTACAACAGGAAACTCACACAAGCTTTAATAACTTGTTCATATCATTTAGCCAAAAAATGACAAAGGTTCTATTGAAACCTGTGTAGAAGTGAATCTGAACTTGGCCCTTACACTCATGATTCTTTTTCCTCTTAACTAGTTAGATGGCAAATGTTATAAGGCTCAACTCACAGCAAGGATGCAGTGGGATTGTGGATAAGAAGAGTTTCCTTTTGATTTTGTTTTGCAATGTGAATCAGAACATGTCTGAGAGAAACAGCAATATGACTCTCTCTCTTTCTGTGTTGTGGTGTGTATGTGTGTGTGTCTGTGCTCATATGCACACAACAATGTGCTAGCTGCCTTCATAGATTAATACTAAAATCATAGAGACTTAATACAATAGAAGTTCATTCATAGCGTCCATAAAATCTTTTAAAGGGCACCCCAACTCTTAGAAACATTCATTATTATTCCTGCTTCTATGGTCACGCTGGGAATTGGAAGCTTATGAAAAGGAGAATGAGATAATGGAGGACAGCATGACTTTTTTTTGTCCCTATGGCAAAAATACTTGGTAAAATTAACTTAACAAGGACTGTCTTTTTTTCCATCTGTGTATGGAATACCATTAAAATTTTTCTAGTTTGGGCTGGAGAGATGGCTCAGAAGTTAAAAGCACTGGCTGTTGTTCCAAAGTTTCTGAGTTCAGTTCCCAGAAACCCTATGATGGCTCATAACCATCTATAAACAGATCTGATGACCTTGTCTGGCCTGCGGGCATACATGCAGGCAGAATACTGTATAAATAATAAATAAATATTTTTGAAAAATCTAGTTTAGTTATCTTGTATTGCTTGACTCCTATTTGTCTTAAAACATTCTTATAGCTCTATTTTAATTTTCTTGGAATGGCAATGCTGGTTGACAGTTATTTACCTTCACACATAAAATATAACACTTCAAGTTTTCTTATTCTTTAGGGTTGCTGGCAACAGATCTGATTTGACTCTGATGTTTCTGTCCCTGTAAAGTAGTTGATATTTGTATTGCTTTACCAACACTTTTGATTGTTCATTTTCTTTTACTTTCAATCTAATATATTGTCTTCTCTTTAGTTTATATTCAAGACCGAAGCCAGTAATGGATATAACTATTTGAGGGCAGTTATGATGTTAGCTACAGAAAAAGACATTTTTGCACTACTCTTTTGTCTCTCTCAAGTTTCAGAAACTCTAAAATACTTGTTTAATTAATTATAGAGTATAAATTTTTCTTTATGTCTAATGGTATCAATAATGAGTGAAGTTAGAAAGAAATGAGTAAGGGGTAGAGGTAGTAAAGAAATAATAACAAGAAAATTGTCTATGACAGAGATATGAAAGGTAATAGAAAATATTTATTTTCAGGTAATTAAAAGAGAAACATAAAAGCTTTTAAAATACAGATATAAGTTTAACTACAACTGAATAACTTAAGTAAAAATTAACCAATAATAATAAAGAAATTAAAGTTTAAAATTAAGATTAAAACATAAAACTTTAAAAAAATCAGTGAGTTAAAATAGGATGTAGTATGCTCACAGTCTGTATTTCTTCTTATTTGGGAAGGTATAGCTTTTAATATCATTATTTAAACATCATTTCCCTTTTTGGTTATGCTGGAAATTGAATTTAACACCTTTCAAATCCGCGTAAGCTATCTAGCACTGAACTATATCCCCATTCTATGTATCTTTTTTTGTTGTTACATACACAATACTCCCCAATGTATTGAAGAGGATAATATTCTAAAAAATGCAAACAAGTTATGTCAGTGTTTTTTCGTTCCCCCCAAGGTTTCTGTTACTGAAGACCACTTTCTAAAATTCCTTATTTTTATTTTCCTATAGCTGGCATTTTCAGGCAGATTAGTATATGGGTTTCCTTTGATTGATTGAGTCTGTGAGGTGGTGTAGACATCCCATCTACCTATATTTACCTTTGTCTGTGCTTAAGCTACTAAAGAATATTTCATCTAATCCTATATAACATATCCTGGTAATAAGAAGGTTGGGTGTAGGGAGATATGATACAGAGAAGTGGAGGAATGTGAATGTGAGAGCTGATGGGTTGGGTTATGTGTTGGTTTGTTCATATTTCAGCTTCAGAATCCCTATGCTTCTGTTTGTCTCTACTACCAGTGTCAGGTTAACATCCGTTCCTCTGAGTATCATGCTAGTGTACAAGTTCTTGGGACACTGATCTCTTTTTCTGTTTTAGCCGATGAGTGAAGGAGTGAGAGGGAATAAGAGTCCTGGAATGTGGCGTGTTTGGAAGCATAGCTGTTAAGTGCCTCTGTGTCCTTCATAAAAGATATTGGAGCAGAAAACTGAGAGTGAAGTATTCTCTCTTCTTATCGCTTCCAAATGTGAAGGTCAAGCACATATGTAAAGTACTTGAAAATGGAATGGCAGATTATTATCCAAAAGTGTTGCTGATTTACATACTCCCACTGGTAATACTGCATGGTTACTGTATCCCTTTGTTTAACAGTCACACTTTGAAGTAACAGTCTGAATTTCTTTTACTGCATGTAAGTCAAAGACACTGAACACAAAGTGACTGGGCATCCAAATGCAGCATAAGCTCTGAGATGTTTTCTGGACAGTAGTTGAGAAGAAGAAGAGTGTAGGTCAGATGGTTGCGGAGGGCAGCTAGGTACAGTATAACTCTAACGGTGGAGTACTTGACATCTGTTTTGAAGTTCAGTTCTACTGTGAATTTTCAGTGCTACTCTACAGGCAGTTGCCCATCTGTTCTTCAGGCATTTTTCATTTCTAGGTTTACTCAATAGGCTTCAAATGCTTATTATAACTCTTTTGTGAATGTGTCCTGGAAAAATAGTGTTAAAGAAAGTTTTGGCCATTTGTGCAGATACAAAAAAATTGGGGGAGGAAAAAGAAGCAAATAGTTCATTGTGAAATTGTAGATGCTTATTTATCACACATATTTTACTACAGAGTTCCTTTTATGCTCTTTTGTTTTACGACAGAGATAAAAAACATAGAAACTCTTCCAAGTGGGTTTCTGGAAACTGGATCTATGGGTGACAATCAGCCTATGGATTTGGAAGGATTTTATGTGTAACATTTCCAATGGGGGCAGTTACTTAGAATTGCTTCTTAGTATCAGGACATATGTCTTTATCTGACACAACTTCCACCTTCTTTTGGAGTAGAGCATTTGCTAAAAGAAAAGAGAGCAGAAGTGTTCAGTCATGACCTCCACATAGCCTCATCCACGCCACCTTATGTTTCTGGCGTAGTCTGATTCTACTTCATTTATGCAAGGTACAGCTGCTGTGCCCTCAGTTTCTTCTCACCCTCATTTTCTTTCAATTTGATTTCTCATCAGTATCCAGTAACTTTTCCCCTTTCTGCCTGCTACAACATGGTTGTTTTTTTTATATTATTCCCACTATAAAACAACCTTAAATTCACTGTAATCTGATGTTCATAAGCAGGTAGGAAATGTTTCCATTCATGAGTCACATGCATCTTGTTGAAGAATTTGGAAAAGGTACATATGCACGCAATGTACTTGATGTTTGGATTGAACTCAGTACTGATTTTCACCTGAGTAAATAAAGTGGGGAAGGGTTAAATAGTGTCAAGAGAGACAAGGCTGCCTGCAAAAGAAGCAATTCACAGAGCACGATGGAAAGGGAGGATTAAGTATTTCCTCTTAGCTATCAGGATATACTAGATGCTTAGCATTTTCTCTGTAACTTCTGTGATCAATTCAACTTTAGCCCACTTTGAGTGTAAGAAGGAAAACAAATGATGATATTTTTTTGGCATAACGAATGACTGAAGTGTAAACATTTTTGCTAGAAATTGTCAGATAGCCTACCTGCGTGACCAACCTGGGACACACTCAGCAGAAGCGAGCTGCATGCTGTCTCCTACTCCTATCACTCACCATCATTGGGGAGCCTGCGGGGGTCAGAGGGACAGTCAGTGTAGAGCCCTTCCCACCAGTTCTCTACATGCCTGATCCACCTAGGGAACACCCAGCCGAGTTGAGTTACACTCTGTGCCATGAGCCCCATTGTCAGGACCACTGTTCTTCCTCCTTTCACGAGGAGGCCTGCAGGACCCAAGAACATTCAGGTCCACCTGAGTCGCAGATACCAGAGCTGAGCAACAGGCCATTCCCTGAGTTCTATTGTTAGGCCCAAGACTTTGCCTGGGTTTTTAAACCACAATTTCATATGGGTTGTTTGACAGTCAGTCCCAAGAGGCTAGTAAAACAGTACACGTTATTGCCATTGCTTTTGGTCGCTTACTAGAACTATATGGTAAGATCGCATTGCTGAGTACAGCACACACTTTGGATACTAGACATAGAGATAACAAAGCACAAATGAACTAGACACTTTCTCCATGCTGGCTAGTGTTCATAGTGTTAGAAGATTCTATGCAGTCTATTGTGAGAGAAGGCATCAGCAAATCTATCCAACTGTGGGCCCTGCATTTTATAATACGTAAGTATTATTGTACAAGATATTCCTACTGATGCAACAGTGGCACTGATGTTCTAAAAGTTACCAGTGTTTTTTCTGAATAGATTTGTAGCCAGGTCCGTGTGATAGAATATATGCCAGCTACTGTAAATCTTGTCAAAAATCTTGTGGCTGGGAAGGCTACAGACCTGTGAAGGAATCAGCTGCTGATGTTTTGCCAAATGGACATGTAATTAATCTGCATTCTAAATATTTAGGTTTATAGCCATAGATTAATATTGCTTTCAGCTTTGGTCAGAGAATCTTCTTCTTGTCATTGGCCAAGTAAAGTAGTGACTCATAACCACTCCAATTCAGAAGAAGAGGTGACTTTTAAGTGTTCAGCACTAACCACAACATGTATCCTCCTTTCAAGGCCTAGAGAACGTGATAGAACAGGTGTTGGAAAGACTGTAAGAGCAAGGGGATAAGGAGTGGGACCATGAAATCTGTCTTCTGGACATGACGTGGTCCAGGAAGTCATGATTTATTGTAGCTGTGGCCACTTGCACAAAAGCTGAACACACAGAGAAGACATTTAAGAAGAAAGGGGACAGGTTGGAAATAAGATCAATGTCAACAGACATCAGAGGGTGGATAAGATGTGGTATTAGGAGGAGTGAATATGATCATAATCAATTTTATGCATGTATGAAATTACCAAAAATAAAATTGATAACATAGTAGAAAAAACCTTACACAGCTTATGAACAAAATGTGATTAAAAACTTAGTCATAAAAATTTTCAGTTACAACTAAAATAAAAATAATGGTAGAATGTTATAGATGTTAGGTGTTAAGAACCTAACTACTGAAATTTATGTAATGCTTTACCTTGTAGAGTACAGAATGCTTGCTTGAGGAAGTGGAACCAGCATGAGGCAGTTGAAAGGCTGTGGTCTAAAATCAGAAAGCTGAAATACTAACTGCAGATAGGTGTGACTCATTTTCTTAGTTTGGCTACTTGTTGTTGTTTTTTTTTTTTTAAACCCTTAAATAGTTGGGCATATTTTCCCTTTTATCTGATTAATTTTTTTACCTGTGCTCTTTAAGGTTTATAATAGAAAGTGATTTATTTAGAAATGCCATTTTTCTTGATCAATTATGTAACCTTTTTCAACTAATGTACCACTACTAGGAATTCTTCTGTGTTTTTCTAATCTATACTCATGATTTTATTTGAAATCTGAAAACTTGAGAAATTATAATGATATTGCAACCACTGAGCTGATAACAATAAAAGTAGCCACTTTGGTAGGAATTGCTAGTTTTCATTTAAGATCTTCACCTAAATTTCTTATGTCTTTCTTTTCTCTGACCCTGTCTGACATCTTGAATTAGTACTAAAGGTACTAGTATTTGGGAAGTTGAATGAGTATTTGTTTATATATTAAAGTTTTGATTACATAAGATAGAAGCATAAAAATAAATCCTATATGACAATCCAACCAGTGAACTAAGAAAGCTGGTAGATTTTTAAGGTGCACAATTGCTTTGTATGTTTTATGTAAATTTGTTCCGCTGTGCAGTTTCTATTTCATTTTTTTATCTATTATTGATGAAACTGCCTGTACAGAAATGTGACATACACATACCTAACATTTTACAGACTGAGAAGGTTGCGATTACATATTTACTATTGCACACACACACACACACACACACACACTCATGCATGCACTCTTTTTTTCTTTTTTTCTTTTTTTCCCCCTCCCTCATTCCCTCCCACTCTCCTCATCTCTTTCTCATCTTCTCCCTGCCCTCCTCCAAGTCCACTGATAGGGGAGGACCTCACCCTTTCCATCTGACCCTAGCTTATCATGTCTCTTCAGGGCTGGCTGCAATGTCCTCTTCTGGGATCTAGTTAGGCTGCTCCTCCCTCATGGGGGCGGGCAGTCGACAAGCCAGCCATTGAATTCATGACCAAAATAGTCCCTGTTCCCCTTACTAGGGTACTCAGTTGGGTACTGAGCTACCATGGGCCACATTCGAGCAGGGGTTATAGTTTGTATCCATACATGGTCCTTGGTTGGAGAAAAATTCTCATAGGAGACCCCTGTGCCCTGATCTATTTGGTCCTTGTGGAGCTCTTGTCCTCGCCAAATCTTACCAACTCCCCCTTTTTTCATGATTCCCTGCACTCTGGTGATGGCTTGGTTGTGAGTCTTAATATCAGCTTTGATTCATTGTTAGTTAGAATCTTTCAGAGGCCCTCTGTGGTAGGCTCCTGTCATTGCTGGTGGGATTGCAAACTGGTACAACCACTCTGGAAATCAATTTGGTGCTTTCTTAGACAATTAGGAATAGTGATTCCTCAAGACCCAGCTATACCACTCTTAGGCATATATACAAAAGATGCTCAAGTACACAACAAGGACATTTGCTCAACCATGTTTGTAGCAGCTTTATTCGTAATAGCCAGAACCTGGAAACAACCCAGATGTCCCTCAGTTGAGGAATGGATACAGAAATTGTGGTACTTTTACACAATGGAATACTACTCCGCAATTAAAAAGGAGGAAATCATGAAATTCGAAGGCAAATGGTGGGACCTGGAAACGATCATCCTGAGTGAGTTATCCCCAAAACAGAAAGAAACACTTGGTATGCATGCACTCTTAACAGTAACTTATAAAAAAGTGACCATGAACTTGAAAGAGATCAGGAAGTGGTATTTAAGAGGATGTAGATGAAGGAAAGGGGAAAATGGAATATCTCAAAAACAACAAAAATGTTTTTTAGAAAGAGATGTGAGGTTTGCATTATGGTCAAATAAAGCAACTGTAACAACTTTGAGTTTTCAAAACAAGTGCTAAAACAAAGCTTACTGTGTGCTGGAAGGGAACTAACTGTTCAGATGTAGCCAATATTCTTTAGAACAGTTACTCAAATTTAGCTATTGGCAACAAAATATTCAGTTTTTCCCCAACAAGCACCGCGTTGAAGTCCAGCTCAGCCACATCCTCACCAGCTCTCTACTTTGACAGTCTCTCTTTGTTGCTTTCCCTATTATTGAAAAATAGATATTTTATCAAATAATCTATAGTCCAGTTATGATATTATCTCCCTCAACTCCTTCCAGCTCCTCCCCATTTCCCTTCCAATCGGGATCCAACACCTTTCAGTTCCTTATTTAAAAAAATGGCTTATATGTATAATAATAAAATAAAGTATAATAAGTTAAAAAATAAAAATAAAAAGTTCCTGACATGACATTATGAACCAAGAAATTCCCAAGAATGCTGTTAAATTCATTTTCTGTTGGTCATATACTGCTAATCATGCAGCCTACCCTTAAGAAAAGTTTGTTTCCCTGTGTGTGACTCCCTGGAAGAAACTACGTTTTCATTTGCAAGTGGTTATCAATTGGAGATTGCTCCTGAGTTAGGGATGAGGGCATGTGTCCACTCTCTTCTTCTTTTTCTTCTTTGTAGCTTTCTTCATAATTTATTTATTATATATCCTGATTGAAGCCCCCTCCCTCAACTCCTCCAGCCCCACCCTCGTTTCTTTCAGCGCTGTTCCTGTATGCACTCGAATATCATTGTAGTTTTGATTTGTATTTACACAAAGACTAGTGATAATAAGGCCATTTCCTATCCCTACTTCCTATTTGTATGTGCTCAATTATGGACACAATTAACTAAATATTCTCTTTTATCCAAAAAGTATCAGAGTAATCAAAAACATCTTGAGGAAGCAATACTGGAAAGATGATTTCAGCTTCCACCACAGAGTGACAGTAGACAAGAGGACCCTTGAGCACATTCAAGACTCCAGAGTGGGTGGAACATCTCACAGCACAGTGTGGAAGTGGTTGGTGATGCTGTATTCTGACTGATGGAGGCTCAGCTCTGAGAAATTTAGTAACAGCATAGTTTTACTGTAGGCAAAGTCTACCAACCTTCCAGGCTCACATCCCTGACCTGCTCCCCTGGTTCTCTGTTGAGCTGTTCTTTAAGATTATATTTTATAAATGAGATTCCCCTGCTCTGGCTCATGTGTTTAAACACGTTGGCACTGTTCAGTATGGTTGTAGAGCCTTTGGAAGGAGGTCCTTCTGGGCGCAGTGGGTCATCCGGGATGAGTATTGAGAGTTATAGACCTGTAGGACTTCTAACCTCGAGTCTTTCTTCTTCACAGGTAGACACATAACAGAGCCACCACTACAAACTCGTGCCACTGGCATGTCTTCTTCAGTACGATGGACTGTGTCCTCGCAACTGTGAGTCAAAGTAAATTCTGACGCAAGTTGCCCTGGCACATGTCTGGTTACAGTGACAAGGAAAATGATTTGAATTAGGGAGACAAGTTTAGGTCTGCCAGTACATACAAATGGGAACTCGCGGCCTCACTCAACCCCTGTGCTTCAGTATCAGTTCATCTAGCTCATCTGGCCCTGTTATAGCAATGTTTTTCTTCTTGGAGCTGCTCTTGGTTGATCTATCTAGTACCTAAGCTGAACTATCCAGAAAAGCTAAATTTTCATTAAATAATATCAGTGAGATCCAAAATAGGCAGCTACAGTAAAATGCACATGCACCAATATTGGGAAACAAGTAACTACTGCTTAGAACAATCATGAATGGGATTAAGAGAGTTGCAAGAAACTACAGATAGAAAATTAAATTAAATCTAGAAAATAAAACTTTTTTGTCAAAGTAAAATTTTTGACAAACAGAATCAAACTGAAACAATCATAGCCAAACAGCTAAGGAACACGGTAACTGAGCCAGACATTGATGGTGAATGAGTGTGATCAGGTAGGATGTTGTGAAATTCCCAAAAAATCAATATGAATAATATGCTGAATTAAGAAAAAAAAGAATAAACAAAAAACTTCAAAGACCTAGAAAAATTCAATCCAAACCGAGGAACAAAGAAATAAAAAAAACACAAAATAAACAAATACAACAAAGATGCAAGTAAAAAGAAATTAAATTCTTTTAGAAGGAATACCACAATCAACAAACCTTAAGACTAATTAAGGAAAGAAAGAATAAACTTAAATCAAATTAGGTTTAGGAAAGGAAACATTCCAACAGAAGAGAAATCCAAAAGATCTTAAGAAACTAGTATAAAAAATTTTGTTTCAGTAAATTGGATGCTTCAAAAGAAATAGAATAATAACTATATATATATATATAACCTCTATATATAATTCATATTCATATAGATATATAATCTACCAAGATTAACTCACCTTAGATGAACAATAAATAATTAAATTGAGTCAGTGGCAAAGTGTGCAATAAAAGAAAAGCCAGGGAGCAGATAATTTCAAATATGAGTACTAAGATTAAAGAACTTACATCAATTCTCAAACTCTCTGAAAACCATGAAGTGGAAACAATACATCAAAGTCATTCTATCAAGCTATAATTTCCCCAATACAAAGCCAAACAAGGACACTGAAAGAGAGAAAAAATATCTCTCTGATGAAAGTAGGGACAAATATATTTTTTAAATTTAGTTATTTTTATATCAATCACAGGTTAAGTACTTTGCATCCCAGGCATAGCCTCCTCCCTCATTCCCTCCCACCCTCTCAATCCCTCCCTCATCTCCCTCCTCCCCGCCCCCTCCAAGTCCACCAACAGGGGAGGACCTCCTCCCCTTCCATCCAACTCTTCAGGGCTGGCTGCAATGTCCTCCCCTGGGATCTAGCCAGTCTGTAACTCCCCAGCTTGTATGGCAGAGAGTCAAAGAGTCAGCCATGAAGATCACGACTAAAACAGTCCCTGTTTCCCTCACTAGGGTCTTCAGTCCTCCACCGAGCTATCATGGGCCCCATCTGAGCGGGGGTTCCAGGCCATATCCACACATAGTCCTTGATTGTACAAACCGTCTCATACAAGACCCCTATGCCCTACTCAGTTTGGTCTTTGTGGAGCTCTTGTTCTCCCCAAGTCTCACCAACCTCCCCCAGATCTATCATTACT
>JAQQSO010001252.1:0-17030 GCA_028658305.1 Pachyuromys duprasi
TCTGGTCTCAGTGTTCTTTACTTTGCTGCAGTTAATGGTGTAGGGTGAAGCCTCATGAAATATCCTCTCTTGATTTTGGCACACCTGTTGTTTTTCTTGTACAATTCATGTTATGACAGCCACACTGAAATCTTTCCAGTGTAGCATCTGAAATAACTAGGAGACACAGTCTCACAGCAAACTCCCTAATCCTCTGTTATTATAATTTTCTGTATTTCTTTTGTATTTCTAAAAATGAGTTAAATTGATTCTGTGAAAATTTCCTCAACAGATAACTTCTAAATATTTGGCAGCATATATTTCCTAAATATTTTATAATAAAAATATGTTCTGTTCTTTTTTTCAGTTTCATTTTTAATGTCCTGTAAATTAGAAGCCTTCCTATTATAAGAATATGAAATTAATTTTAATTCTAATTGTCAGTAATTACAAGGATTTCTTATTTACTATGTGCCCAATAATCTGTATTTACACTTAATTTGTATTTCCATTTCTTCTTCACACCAGCTTGTTCATGAACGTATTCTCTTCAACATTGTAATTCTAGAGTAATAATTTATTATTTTTAGTTTCAGTAGCTGATATTTGAACTCTATCATCTCTTGAGTCCCTTCAACATCCATTTTTCACACTCTTAAGTGCTGAAGATATTTATTTATTTATTTATTTATTTATTTATTTATTTATTTATTTTTAGGATTAACTTGTATTTTAGTGGATTGGATGCACATTCACAGCTACAAGATGTAGCCACTAATTACCCCATTCCTCTCTTTCATGTAGGAGATATGGCAGTCTACTTGATTTTACTCTAACATACATATTATATTTTACTGTATACGTCATATGTTACTGTATACTCTTTAATATATAATAGAAAGTTGTATGTGTAAATAATATGGTTTTACTTACCTCTGCTTTGTTCCTAGATTTTGTGCTACATGCATATTGGTTATTGTCATTGATAAGAAATTGTATGGACTGAGTATTTACCCGTTGATGTACAATACTGCTTAAAGTTTTCATTCTTTTGATGGATGGTTTTTTTGTCGTTATTTTTAAAAATGTTTGGAAGACATAATTTGAACTCATATTGCAGGAGACAACATTAAAGCTGCACTTGTAACATTCAGTTTCTTTTCAAATTTTCTCTCAAAAACCCAACATTCATCCCTATAAAGAGAAATGCACCATGTTGATAGAACAATAGTACTCACTACTGGCATGGTACTGAAAATTCACAAGTATTGATAAGGATGTACTATAGTGTACAAACTAATGAATGTATATTTTACAGCTAAAAACTGGAGTCTATATTTTATTCCTATTACATTTTGTACTTGTAGGCTCGTTTTTATTTAAGAATGTTAATTCATTGGCTATTTTTCATATTTCTGTCAATTGGGAAATTAAAGAAACTCTAAAATACTTAACAAACAATAAATGTAAAAATAGAAGGAAGTTACCTTATTATGGCAAACATTAATGAGCACTGTCTAGAAAATGTCATAATAAGTAGATAAATTAACTAAAATATTCTAGCTGGTACAGAGTATGACAATACTTTATATAAACAATTATCTACATTATGGAGTATAATGAGTAAACCAAAGGAACACATTATTAACATGTGTCCAGGGAGGTATTCCTCCAAATATAAAAATCTATGAAATATGCAAAGCCTTACTTATTTTGAGATAGATTATTTCTGAATTTGTTTTAGGCAAGTTTTCTTTAAAGTGTGCACTTGTCAAGCATACGACATATCTGTAAACATATATATGGTCCATAGTAGAGTTGGAGACTTAATCCTTAAGACAACAAGTAAGAATGATGTTTCATGTTTTTTGTAAAGGAATGTTCTTACTTTAAAAGTGACATTCCAGCACAACCTTTCAAATGAAAGTTGAGATATAACTCCTATATTCTAAATAACTACCCAATGTGTGAATCCACACTATGCTTTTACTGCTAGGAATGTAATTCAATTTTGTCAAATAATGGTTTCTTGCCTGCTTCTACATATTGTGAGACTTCAAAATTTTAAACCAATCTTAAAACATTTCCTATGCAATGTAAAAAAAAAAGTGTAAGAAGCATTTGTTCTTAAGATAATGGAATAGTTATCTTTTGGGTTGTATTATGAGGTAAGAAAAACACAGTTTTAGTTTCCCTGAAGTCTTATGGTTATCGAGACTGTTTTAACCGGAGGGATACGTTTAACTAAGTTTTGCATTTCTTTTCTCTTAAACAAGCATTGACTGCAGGATAGAATCATCTTGAGGTGATGAATTTAAGAGGGAGAATCAAATATTAAGACACATTATTTAGTTAGTCACTTTGCTGTGATGTGAGGAGAGGTCCATGAATGTATGTTTTTCTCTGTGTGTACATTTGTACATTTGAGTATGGAGATCTGATGTCAATGATGCCTGTCTTCCTTAATCACTCTTCTTATTTTAGAGGGAGAATCTCTCAGCAAACCTGAAACTCTGTAATACATCTGGACTAGCTAGCCAGGATGACCCAGGATGGTTCTGCTTCCCCTGGGCTGCAAAGGCAGGTTCTCTGTTAGTTTGAGCTGGGTGGATGCTGTGAATAAGAATTTAGTTCTTAAAATAACCTTGGTGGACAGATGTACCTTCAACCAAGTCTAATGACGTGATTCCAGTCCCTGGGATCTATGGGTTAGAAGGAATGAACTGACTTCTCCAAGCTGTCCTCTGATTTTCATATGCATACTGTGACATGTGCAAGCACACACACACACACACACATGCAATAACATTTTAAAACAATAAAAATAAACATTTAAAACCAGTCATGGTGGTATACAACTATAATTCTAGCATGGGAGGTAAAAATATAAAGATATCTGCAGCTCATTTGCTAGCTGGTCTTGGAGAAATCCTGAGAGCCAAGAAAACCAAAGGATCTTGTCCCAAAACATAAGGTGAGGAGCAATAGACAAGAAGTCCTATGTTAGTTTCTGGTTTTCAAATGCATGCTGACACAGGTGCACACACATATGAACACACATAAAATGCACACTCACACTCACTCACTCACTCACACCACACACACACACACACACACACACTTTTTTTTTTAAATAATGAGCTAAGATTACTCCATCTAAAGCCCTTGGTTAATATCATTAGAACTTAGACATGAATTTTTGTTTGTCTAATTATTTGTTGTTTCTTATTTTATTGTATTAGAATTGAGGCAATTCTGATAAGTCCTTTTTAAGAGTGTTTTTTTTTTTTTTTTAAGAATTTAGGTCTTCATGCTTGCACAACAAGCACTTCTCCATATCCTCAGCCTTATTTTTGTCTTTTGAGACATGTTTTACATAGTTTAGGCAGCTCTTTACCTTGCTGTATATTGAAGGCATATCTCTCATTCCAGAATTATATGACACTCAGCTACATACTGGAAAATTGAAACAGGTCACTTAAATGTAAAATGCTATTTTCATATTATCCCATCAGCAGTGCAGAGGATGCAGAACTGTGCCTGGTGTGTATTCACAGAACAATAATGCCATTAATTTTATCCAGGTAACAAGAACTGAAAGGAAGAAAGGGTACCTGGAAGACCTCAGAAAGTCAGTGAATGTTAGCTCTGTGAACTAAAGATAGAAACAGTTTGAGTGACAGTGAGCTGTTTAAGATTATCTTTTTTTATTTTAAATCTTTCGATCTTAGCATCTTAATTTTTGAAACCCACAATTCTAAATATAAATTGTTTTTGTCTCTCTAATAAAGATTTGCTCTATAAATTAGTGCATATTATAGATTTTATGCTGACAGAGAAAGTAATTTATAGAGCATATCTCATTTCTGTACTTGCCCAAGATGTATTACAAATACTGAATCAAATCTTTGTGCATATTTAAGCAAGCTTATTGGCTTATATATAGTACTATCACGGACAGTTTCTGATTCTTGTATTTGGTTTAATATTTGAAAAACCTAATCTTCTAGGTCGAAATAAAGAAATGCATGTAAAATTATAATGTGCAACTTAATTAAAGTATGTTGATATTTCCCCTGGAAGCCTAGTTTCCTCTCCATAAAACTAATTGTCATATCCCTGCTATGAATAAGAACATATGATTATTTAAGATTTATTGCATTACTTAATCTTTCTGTTATTATTTATAATTGAAAAGTAGTATGTGCATTCACGTACATAATTATTATATTTTAAATAGCAGCCTAAAATATTTGCAGAAACTCTAATGCTCTGGTTAATGCAATGTAACAAGAATGAATCAATAAATTCCTGGGAAATACAAATATGATTCATTTTCCAAACTATGTGCATTATCACATAATATTAAGATAATATGACAGATTAATAAGATCTAAATTATCATTTATCAAAAAGCTTAATATAGTTATTAAGTGAAAAAATAATACAGGTGGTATAACAAGAATTATAAAATATTTTGTTTCTCAAAATTCTCACCTGAAGTTGTAGTATATACACAATTATAAAGAATATATAACTGATGAGATTTCTAATAAATCTGCTTTACATGAAAAAGAATTTACTAGAATTCGGCTTAAGGGATATTTTTTAGTGGGCATGGTCAAATGTAGTAGTTGACACTCAAACTTATTATGCCATAATTATTTATGTAATTTTTATTATTTGTTAAAGATTACAAATCACAGTGATAGTAAATATGGATATTTATTACATCATTACTCAATCCTGATGAAAATTTCCATCATCTTGGATTTATATGCTAAAGATTAATAATTGCCCTTTTAATCATAAACATTTTAACCCTCAACAATGCTGGGTCAGCTGATTTAAAATTTCCATCTAAAACCTTCCTCTGACAAATTTTCAGGATGAATTGTGTTAAATTGACTAAGAATATGAACCCCAAAGCAATAATAAGGCAAAGCAATAATAAAAGTATAAAATGCCATTCAGGAATCCTCTTTGTGCTATACTGGTGATTTTATTTAAAGACTGTTTCTTGCTAGGTAAAAGAGGATCATTGTAGTCCATGAGCTCTAGTCCAGCCCAGGAAAAATATAGAGATCCAGCTCAAAGGAAGTGGCTGGTGAAGATTTGAGAAAACAACCTTCTGTTCTTACAGAGACATGAAGTTTTGTCAATTGGGTATTCCACACTGGTATCTATGCTACAACCTCTCATAAATCTATAATTTATTTTCAACAAAAATATCTGTTGAGAATATTTGTAGGTTATAAGCGTTTTATATTTGGGGGCTAAATAATTTTAACCTTTGAGAAAATTTAGGAATTATTTTTAACTGATTTTTTATTAATTACAATTTATTCATTATGTATCCCAGTTGTAGGCACCTCCCTCTTCCCCTCCCAATCCCACTCTCCCTTTTTCTTTTCATCCCAAGTCCCTCCACCTGTCCAATGATGGGGGAGATCCTCCTCCCCTTACATCTGACCTTGGCCTATCATGTCTCTCAGGATAGGGTACATTGTCTTCCTCTGTGGCCTGGTAAGGCTGCTCCCCCCTTTGGTGGAAGTGATCAAAGAGCCAGCTATTGAGTTCATGTCAGAGACAGCTCCTGTTCCCCTTACTAGGGTACCCACATGGACACTGAGCTGTCATGGGCTATATCTGTGCAGGGGTTTTAGGTTATCTCCATGTATGGTCCTTGGCTGGAGTATCAGTCTCAGAAAAGACCCCTGTGGCCAGATATTTTGGTTCTGTTGCTCTCCTTGTGCTGCTTCTGTCCCCTCCAGGTCTTTCATCTCTCCTTTCTTTCGTAAGATCTCCTGCACAGTGCCCAAAGTTTGGTTATGAGTCTCAGCATCTGTTATGATACCCTGCTGGGTAGAGTCTTTCAGATGCCCTCAGTGGTAGGATCCTGTCCCCTTTCCTGTTTTCTCCCTCTTCACATGTCCATCCCTTTTGCCTTTCTGAATGAGGACTGATATTCTTACCCAAGGTCCTCCTTCTTGCTTAGATTCTTTAGGTGTACAGATTTTAGTATGTTTATCCTATATTATATTTGTAATATCCACTTACAAGTGAGTATATATCATGTGTGTCTTTCTGCTTCTGGGATACCTCACTCAAGATGATCTTTTCTAGATCCCATCATTTGCCTGAAAATTTCATGATTTTCTTTTTAATTGCTTAGTAGTAGTCCATTGTGTAAATTTCTGCATTTACTCCTTAGTTTATGGACATCTGGATTGTTTCCAGATTCTGGCTATTGTGAATAAAGCTGCTACGAACATGGTTGAGCAAATGTCCTTGCTGTGTACTTGAACATATTTTGGATATATGCCTAGGATTATTACAGCTGGATCTTGATGTAGCACTATTCCTAAATTTCTGAGAAAAGGCCAGATTGATTTCCCAAGTGGTTGTAAAAGTTTATATTCCTACCAACAATGGAGGAGGCTTCCCCTTTCTCCTCATCCTTTCCAGAATTTTTGTCTTGAGTTTTTTATCTTAGCAGTTCTAATGGGTGTAAGGTGAAACCTCAGGGTTGTTTTGATTTGCATTTCCCTGATAACTAAGGATATTTAACATTTCTTTAATGTTCTCTGCTATTCAATATTCCTCTACTGAGAATTCTGTATTTAGCTTTGTACCCCATTTTTAATTAGATTACTTGACTTGTTGCCTTTTAACTTATTGGGTTCTTCATATATTCTTGATATTAGCCCTCTGTCAGATATGTGGTTGTTAAAAATCCTTCCCAGACTGCTGGCTATCATTTTATTGTTTATTTGAGTTCTTGAGGTGGTTTGTTTTATCAGTGGAATAAGCAACTTAAATATTTTACTATATAATTTAAAAGCAATTCATATCTGTAAGATAATATAATTTTTAAATTTTATTTATTTATTTATTACAATTTATGTACTTTTTATCCCCTCTACATCCCCCTTCCTCATCTCCTTCCAGCTCCACCCACCCTCCTCTACTTCCCCTATGCCCTTTCCCTAGTTCCCTGATTGGGGATGACCTCTTCCCCTTCTATTTGAATTTATTAAAGTCCTAGCTAGAGCAATAAGACAACAAAACGAGATCAAAGGGACAAAAATAGGAAAGGAAGAAGTCAAAGTATCACTATTTACAAATTATATGATAGTATACATGAGTGACCTCAAAAATTCAACCAGTGAACTCCTCCAGCTGATGAACACCTTCAGCAATGTGGCTGTATACAAAATTAACTAAAAACAAACAAACAAACAAACAAACAAAAACCCCTCTGGAGACAGCCTGTATAATAAAGACAAACAGGCTGAGAAAGAATTTAGGGAAACAACAAACTTCCCAATAGCCAAAAATAACATAAAGTGTCTTGTTACTATAACCAAACATGTGAAAGACCTGTTTGAAAAAAACTTCAAGTCTCTGAAAGATATCAGAAGATGGAAAAATCTCTCATGCTCATTGATCAGTAGGATTAATGTAATGAATATAATATAATTTAAAATATGTTTAGCAAATTTATAGATTATATTCATGTTGTAAAATGGATTTTTTATTATTTCACTTATTTTTGAGATTTTAATCTAAGTACACCGTTCTTCCTTTCTCTTTTCCCCCTCCAAACTCTCCAATATATTAATCCTTGGTTTCTTTAAAATTCATGATCTCTTTTATCAGTAAATGTTACATACCTACCTATATATACATATGTAATCCTGAACCCATAAATACAATCATATATAATATTACCTGTGTGTATGTTTTCAGAAATTACCATTTGTATGGGGTAATCAATTGATGAGCTCTTATTATTTCTCTATCTGTAAAGATTCCTTTATTGTCTTTAGTACTATGTGTAGGTTTAGGCCTACTGAGATATCTGTTGTCTGTGTTAACACAATTATCATTGTCCTTATTAATATTATCTTTGGATAGTCATGTGAGACTTATTACATCCCTAAGAGATACAAGATCACAGTGAACTTTCTGATCTTTTGACTCTTATAATTACCATACCTCCCCTTTTACAATGGTGTCTGAGCATTAATTGTGGAAGTTGTTCTGTAGTCGTATCTATTGGAACACGGATCCAAAACTGCACCTGTCTTTAGTAGTCACCTATGTTAACAATACTAGGTCTCACTCCTAATCAAGGAAACTTCTTTTCGCAACAGAACCATTACAAAAAGCCACAACAAAAAATACATCAGCATATAAAAACAAAACAAAAAATAAATTAAACAAAAATGTGGTGGGTGGAGTAATGGAATATGAAAGAAACTGTAGCTGTACTACAAAGGATTCATTGAGCATGTTTTATGCAACATTAGAATCCCTAGAAAATATGACCAAAGAGACAAATTTACTGTAGGTTTAAGAAGCTAAAAGAGCTGGGATTTTAGGTCCTCTCCATGCATTATTCTTGGTTGGGGTATCAGTCTCTGCAGGGTCCCCAGGGCTCAGTTTTATTGGTTCTCTTGGTCTCCTTTTGGAGTTCCTGTTCCCTCCAGTTCTTTCAGTTTTGCCTTTATTTCATAAGATTACCTGTGCTCTGCCCAAACTTTGGCTATGAGTCTCATTCTCTGCTTTGAAACCTTGATCAGTAGAGTCTTTTAGAGGATGATTGTGGTAGGCTTCTGCCCTGTTCCCTGTCTTCTCCAGAGTCCAATGTCTCTCGAATTTGTCCTGAATGATGATTGAGCACACTCTATAGGGTCTTCCTTTATGTTTAGCTTCTTCAGGAGTAAAGATTTTACAATGTTTATCCTATATTACATGGCGAATATTTACTTACGAGTGAGTATATATCATGTTCAGATGAAGCCCATAGACACAGTTTCCAAGTGGGTTCCCTAATAAGGGGAGCAGGGCCTCTATCTGGCATGAACTCAGTGATGGGTTCTCTGGTCACTTCCCCCTTGGGGATGCAGCCTTGCCAGGCCACAGAAGAAGACAATGAGACCTGATAGGTGAGGGTCAAACAGAAGGGGCCTAGCAGAGGGGCAGAAGGGCAGAAGAGAGTTGGAGGGTGAGATTGGGAGGAGATGAGAGAGAAGGACACAGTCAGGATGCAGATAGAATAAACTGTAATAAATGATAATAATGATGAAAATTTAAAAAAGAAGCTAAAAGAAAAATGTACTCATACTTGGCATGAGTGCAAATCCAACAAAAAAGTTTTCTTGGTATGCATGGAGATAAAAGCAGCGAGGTAAGTGTGGCTAGACCATGGCCAGAGGAGAATAGATAGAAGAGGCTATCTATTACCTTAGAGGTCATTACCAGATTTGCCCTTCAGTTAGGGATGGAAAGTCTTTGACAATGTCTGAGTGGAAACATGATGTGAAACAATTTATGAACATAAGGTTGGCAATGTTTTTAAATTAGATGTTATGAACACAGATATGGGGGCGGGGGGAATGAAAGCTGCAATGATACATGAAATAACCCATTCTTGAACTAATACTCTCTATATGAGATCAGGAGCACTGAAGGCATTTAAAAGCAGATCTAAGTTAAAATACGCAAGTGAGAGCTTAGATATTTAATTAGAATGATTACGCATGAACAGAATGCAAGCATCAAATGAGTGAGTACAGATTTAAAATAGAAATGGCCAAAGACTATCACTGTCAGATTCAACAGTGGTCGTGGAGATGATCAGAAACTATTAAAATGTAGGACAGAAGCCAAGGAAAACAGGTGAGCAGAGTGTCTGTTGTAATTATCTGAAACTTCAAAGGATTGAGTCATCCATTTAATTATAGTTTGATGCTTGATCAAATAGAACAAAATGTAATTTTGTAGCTGGAATATGTAAGCATTCCATGGCATTGATTGAGGAATTTACATGATAAAAAGAAGTGAGAATTTAATTTGAAGGCTTGAGTGTCTGTCGCAGTATGAACAGGAGAGTTGGGAAAAGCTTTTCCTTTCATTAATCAAAATTCTAAAGGAGAAAAGAAGAAACCGTAAAAGAAACAAAGAGGTGTTCTGAAAATGACTTCACGTGTACAGTAATATATGTATTTACCGTAGATGTATTAAAAATGATTAAGTAAACAATTTATTGTTTAATTCTTATTAAAGTTATTATTTTATCCTTATTTATAAACAAACTGATCTTTTGAAGTGGTAAGTATAATGGATAGACACATGAGCCAAATACGTTATTGATAAGGTTAGTTAACATCAAAAAGAAAAGTTGTCATTGAACTTCTTGTCCTTTTTTATTTCTTAAAGAAAATGTCCTTAACCCAGATGGGAAAGGAGCCCCACAAGGAGATCAACAAAGTTTAAAAAAAAACCTTGACCAGAGAAGATTGCAGAGACTGACACATGAAACAAAGACCATGCACAGAGAGGACCTAGATCACCTTACCAAATGTAGCCTATAACTAAGTCAGTCTCCACGTGAGTTCCCTAGTAAGGAGAGAAGAGACAGTCTTTTTCATGAACTCAGTGGCTTGCTCCTGGATTATGTCTCCCTGGTGGGGAAACCCAGTCAGTCCACAGAAGAAGAGGTTCCAGAGAGTCCTGATAGGCTAGGGTCAGACAGTAGGGGAGGAGTACTTCTGTTAGTGGACTAGGGTAGAGGCATAGGGGAGAAAGACTAGGAGAGGGTGAGACTGGGAGGAGATGAGGGAGGGGGCTACATCTGGGATTTGAAGTGAATAAATTGCTAACAATAATAATGATAATAATAATAACAATAATAATAATATAATGATGATGATAAAGAGGAGGAGAAAGAAGAAGAAATTATGTCCTTAAAAAAGTGTAAGATCAAAGCTGAGAGTAAGAACAGAGAGGGAGATTTGATAACATGAAATGACTCTGAATCATAATGTCAGGGATGGAAGAGCAAAGGGAAAACATCAGGTCACTGTCAGCAAAATTGATGACTTCTTGAGATGAAGTATGAAAGACTGTAAACAAGAAATATATGCAGAGGAAAAAGAAATGGGGATATGAAGGACTTGAACAATAAAAAGTAAACAGAGTACCCATAGTCTATAGCTTAGCATGGGGTTAGAGTAATAAAGCTGAGTGTTGAGAATTAGAAGAAAGTGAATATTTGTCAGAGTTGACAAATACTTCATTTTATTTTATTTTAATGTTTCTATCTTTCAATTAGTCAAATATATAATTTTTAAATACATTATTTGAATTTTAGAAAAAACGTTTGGAAGCTGTTATGGCACATACCATTAATCCTAACACCCAAGAGGCTGAGGTGTGGTGGGTGGATTTCTGTGATTTTTGAGGTCAGCCTAGTCTATGTAGGGAGTTTCAGACTAGGCACTATGAAATGGACTTATAAATGTATGTCCCAGGATTATGATGGAATCCCTTCTGTTTGTCCTTCACATCAGCTAAGATACTCAAGAAGCAAAATGTTAAGCTGAAACAGTGTTATGTATATAGAAAAAAAGTTTTCATGGAGTGGAATCAAGATTTATAGAAATTTTAGCCAAACTAAGAAACTCACTATAAGTTTGGCATATTTGTAACCCAGATTAATCCATTTTATGCATGTGACTACAAGCAAGAAAATAATTTCTCAGTTTAGTTTCCTCAACAGTAAACATAAAGCATAAAATATAGACCATACTGGGAATTTCATTAATGTAATTTTCTTTCTTCTAGAAATATATTAGAAAACCCATGGAGAAGAACCTGACAGGGAATTTGATTTGGATTTTTAGTACACAAAATATTATCAATTAATATACCTATATAAAGTAAGCATATTTTCTGGTTTAATAAAATCATTTCTTTATTTTGCAAATACTTACTTTTCATTAATCATCAACTCCAACACCTTAAAGGAAAAGGAAATATGTCTTCTGGAAACAAAAACAGTATTCAAACATTCATAATCAAAGTTATAAAAGCGTATTTGTCTCAAGATTACTAATTTTTCACGACATATATATAAAATTCAAATCCTTTAATTTTTAAAATTTATTTTATGTGAGGGTACTCTCAGTGCTTGTATTCTGTGCACCAAGTATGTGCCTGGTGCTGTGGAGGCCAGAAGAGCGCTCTGGAACTGGAGTTACAGAGATTTTCTTGCTATATGTGTGCCAAAATAGAACCCAAGTCTTGAGGAAAGGGTAGACAGTGCTGATAACAACTGAACAAGCTCATTAATCGCCCCAAAATTTCAAATGTTAGAATGGAAAAACGCTACACTAAAATAAAAAATAGAAATGATTTCTGAGAGAAAAATGAATATAAGTTTGTAAGTAATTAAGCAAATAATGTAAATTATTTCAAAAATTAAAAATATTATTGTACTCATACAATATTTCTAAATTACTCACATGTTTAAAATGAATGACCATGACCAAATTAATTGTGTGTCTTTTTAGTATAGGTTTTTTCTGCCTTGCTGTGAGAGGAGAAATAAGTAGAATATACAGTTTTCAATTAATCAGGATACATATGACTTTTAATTTACTGAAGAAAATTATAACCATAAACATCTTTGCAATTTTTTCATTAAATTCACCTTCCTTAAGAATGTGCAGCACAGATATTAGTATGTTATGCCAAATTATATGTCCAACATTTACCTATAAGTGAGTATATACCATGTGTGTCTTTCTGCTTCTGGGATACCTCACTCAGGGTGATCTTTTCTAGATCCCACCATTTGCCTGCAAATTTCATGATTTCCTTGTTTTTAATTGCTGAATAGTATTCCATTGTGTAAATGTACCACAATTTCTGTATCCATTCTTCAGTTGAGAGACATCTGGGTTGTTTCATATTACATATTTGTCTATTACAACTAAAGCTGCTCTGAACATGGTTGAGCAAATGTCCTTGTTGTGTACTTGAGCATATTTTGGATATATGCCTAGAAGTGGTATAGCTGGATCTTGAGGAAGCTCTATACCTAATTATCTGAGAAAGCACCTGATTGATTTCCAAAGTGATTGTAGAAGTTTATATTGCAGTGAGGACGGTTCCCCTTTCTCCACATCCTCTCCAGCACGTGTTGTCACTTGAGCTTTTGATCTTAGCCACTCTGATGGGTGTAAGGTGAAATCTCAGGGTCGTTTTGATTTACATTTCCCAAATGACTAGGAATGTTGAGCATTTCTTTAAGTGTTTCTCTGACATTTGATATTCCTCTATTGAGAATTTTCTGTGTAGCTCTGTAGCCCATTTTTTAATTGGATTTGTTTTTTACTTCGTGATTTCTTTAAATATTCTGGATATTAATGCTCTGTCAGATAATGTGTTAGTGAAGATCCTTTCCAAATCTGTAGTCTTGTCATTTTGTTCTGACGACAAACTCTTTTACTTTACTCAAAGTAAAGTGTCATGAGGTCCCATTTTTTGATTGTTTTTCTCAGAGCCTGTGTTGTTGGTGTTTTGTTCAGGAAATTGTATGCTGTACCCATGATTTCTAGGTTCTTCCCCATTTTTTTCTAAAGATTTAGTATGTCTGGTTTTATGTTGAGGTGTTTGATCCACTTGGACTTTAGAGAAGCTAAGCAATAAAAAGGACCCTGGGTAATATAATCAATCCTCACTCAAAAAGGCAAAGGGGACATAAATCAGAAGGAGAAAACAGGCTACAAGACAGGAGTCTACCACAGAGGGCCTTTGAATGACTCTATCCAGCTAGTTATCAAAGCAGATGCTGAGATTCATAGTCAAACTTTGGGTACAGTGCAGGGAATCTTATAAAAGAAGGGGGAGATAGAAAGACCTGAAGGAGATAAGAGCTCCTCAGGAAAAGCAACAGAACCAAAAATTCTGGGCCCAGGCGTCTTTTCTGAGACTAATACTCTAATCAGAGACCATTCATGGAGAAAAACTACAACCCCTGCACAGATGTAGCCCATGGCACCTCAGTCTCTAAGTGGTACCCTAGTTATGGGAACAGATAATGCCTCTGACATGAACTCAATGGCTGGCTCTTTGTTCACCTCTCCCTGATGGGGAAGCATCCTTACCTGGCCGCAGAGGAAAAGAATGCAGTCAGTATTTATGAGGTCTGATAGACTAGGATCAGGTGGAAGTGGAGGAGGAACTCCCCTATCAGTGTACTAGGGGAAGGGTATGGGAAGAGATGAGTGAGAGATGCTGGCATTGGGAAGGGATTAGAGAGGGAGCTACAGCTGGGATTCACTTTGTAAATTATAAAAAACTAATTAATTTAAACAGATATTATAATTTTGTGCAAAAAATAATAAAAATTCTTTGTCATGGGGAGGAAAAAAACAAAGAGTATGCAACACAAATCGGGCATGAGGCATGCACCTTTAATCTCAGTAGTCTAGGAAGCAGAGGCAGGCAGATCTCTGTGATTTCAAGGTCAGCATAATCTAAAAAACTGAGTCCAAGGCTTCACAGACAAGTCTTGTATCAAAAAAAATTGCAGTATAGAATCAAGATCAATATATAATAACTGTTCCAAATTTTATAAAACATTTTTCATGTTTTGTCTCTGATACTATTGCGTTATAGCAAATGAATAAGATGGTTTGGCTAGAGTAGAGATATAAATTAATGCATTAATAATTGATCTGAAAATAGATTTTTTTGAAGTAATTTTTTTAACATACTGACATTTTGTGCTTAAAATTCACTGGTTGTAATTCTGATTGCAAGATTTTTGCCTCCTTTACTTTCCATTTTAAAATTCACAATTTATAATTTATATTTAAATTTCCTTCCTTATGAACTTTGTCATTTATTCTAGAGTAGAATCGTATAATACCAGAAAATTTGCCCATGTTTTTTGTTTATTTGTTTTGAGACAAGTTTTCTCTGTGCAATTACCCTGGCTATCCTGGACTCGCTTTGTAGACCAGGCTGGCCTTGAACTCACAGATTGGCCTGCCACTACCTCCCAGGTGTTGGGATTAATGGCATGAGCCATCACTCCCAGCCCCATGTGAGGAACTTAATTGTCAATTTGATGAATTTTAGAGTCAAGAAGAAAACAAATATCTGGGCTTATCTCAGGGGAAGATTCTAGATTCAGTTGTTTCTAGTGGGATGTCCTACCCAATTTAGATACAAAATCATTCAATGGGCTGTGGTCCCAGAGTGCCCATGATGAGTGACCCTGGCCATCTCTCTCTGCTTCTGACTAGGGCTGCAAAGTAATTAGCTGCTTCAACCTTTTGCCACCACACCCCCACACAGTGAGAGACTTCAAACTGTCCAGGAAAAATCAACCATTCCTCCCCTGAGGTGCTTTTGGGGGTATGTTTTGTCACAGCCCCCAGAAGTGTCATTAATATGGTCACCCTTTGCAGCTTCTCCCTGAGGACAACACCTTAAGGCTCACACAGTTCGGTATCACAATAAAGTAGCACATGGAGAGGATACAGAGGGGATGTTTGGGGGCTGGGCCTGTAACAAAGTGTAAAAAAGGTCCATTGGGCATTCTGAGAAATGAGCAAGCAGAAATAAATTCTGTAGAATCTCAAGCAAGATTCTGAGTGTCTTGTGAGAACAATCAGGGAGGTGTTCTGAGTAAACCACCAGGCACCAGGAGTTCAGATAGTAGTCAAGCCACAGATTCACATACTTTCTAGGGAAAACCAATCTTTATGTCTCAAACATAGTGTTCAATGAAGAGTTCAGTTTTTTTTTCCTTCCCATACACACAGAGAGATTTGTTTTTAATGCATTAATTATGTTTGTTATTCTTTTGACTTTTATTTTTCAATGATGTTTTATTACTACTTTTTAAATTTAATTTTTGTAATTTTATATTAATTACATTTTATTCACTTTGTATCCTAGCTATAGGCTCCTCCCTTTTTTCCTCCCAATCCCACCCTGCCTCCCTCATATCTTCACCTGCCTCTCTCCAAGTCCACTGATAGGGTTGGTCATCCTTCCTTTTCATCTGATCCTAGCTTAACAGGTCTCATCAGGACTGGCTGCATTGTCTTCATCTGTGGTCTGGTAAGGATGCTCCCCCATCGGGAGGGGCTTCAAAGAGCCAGCCACTGAGATCTTGTCAGAGACAATACCTCTTCCCATTACTATGAAACCCAGATGAATACTGAAATGTCATGGTCTATTCTTAGCAGGGGTTCTAAGTTATCTCCATGAGTGGTCCTTGGTTGGAGAATCAGTCTCAGAAAACACTACTGTGCCTAGATAATTTGGTTCCGTTGAGCTCCTTGTGGAGCTCCTGTCCTCTCCAGGTTCCACTATCTCCCCCCTCCTTTTTTTTCATAATATTCCCTGCATTCTGTCCAAAGTTTGGTTATGAGTTTCAGCATCGACTTTTATACCCTCCTGGGTAGAGTCTTCAGAGGACCTCTGTGGTAGGCTCCTGTCCTATTTCCTGTTTTCTCCTTCTTCCAATGTCATTCCCACTTGTTTTTCTGAGGAAGAATTGATCATCTTATCCAGGGTACTCCTTCTTGCTTAGCTTCTTTAGGTGTTCAGATTTTAGTATGTTTATCCTATATTATATGTCTAGTATCCACTTATAAATGAGTATATACAGTGCGTGTCTTTCTGCTTCTGAGATAACTCACTCAGGATGATCTTTTCTACATCTGCCCATTTTCTTGCAAATTTCATGTTTCTTGTTTTTAATTGCTGGGTAGTGGCCCATTGCCCCATTCCAGCTGAGGGTCAGTAGGTTCCTAAGGATGGGCAAAATGAATGGGTGGGAACAACAGATGCAAGGAATGAGAGCCAGTCTATAATCTGATCTAGCTCTGTTTATTGAAATATATCACACAGCTTTATAGGGAGAAGGCAGGAAGGAAAAATACAGGAACAAAGTAGTTTATAATACAAAAGATAGCAGAGTGGTTTATGGTGCAAAATATTGCAAAAATGTTTGCTAAAAGACATACTACAAGAATGTCAGTTAAGATACCTCAAAAGGTCTAGACTGATGAACAAATGTCTCAGAAGTTCCTGGAACATAAATCTCTTACCCATGACCTTATTGCAGCTGTTGGTAACTTTCCACTTGCTGGTCTGGCTCCCAGCAGCCCACTGTGTAAATGTATGACAATTTCTGTAACCATTCCTCTGTTGAGGGACATCTGGGTTGTTTCCAC
>JAQQSO010001253.1:0-17001 GCA_028658305.1 Pachyuromys duprasi
AACACAATGAGTTAAATTCACAAGGAGGTGTTAGCAAGAGGTGCGATTTTGACAAGCTATCCCACCTCCTGTCACAAAACAAAAGGTGATGGACTTGCAAATTCTTCCCTAACTCTAGAGAAGGCCTGGTAAAAGACAGCCTTAGCACTGAGATTTAAATATCAAAGCAGCTGCCAAAACATCTGCTGGAGACAGACACTGTGGCTCCTAACACCTTGGTCCCTCTCTTCCCTCCTCACTGGCATATACACAGAGTGGCTCTGGTTTAGAGTACTCTGGGAGGAACTCCCACATGCCAGAGACAGTCCCCACCTCCTGCTAAAGACGATGCCTCCACAAGGCCCAGGGCTCAGAGATTTGCCTCCATTCCCTTTCATGGCTTTTCTCCTTCTCAACAAGGGATCCATGCAGTTGAAATCCCAAGACCTACTATTATCTGAAAAACCTCCGGCTCTCTTTCGTTAGCTCCAGACAGTCCTTAACAGGCACCAGCTGAACTGGGATGATTGCCAACAGCTCTTGGCCATCTCTTCAGGCCAAGGAGTGGGAGAGAGTGCAGCTTGAGAGTAAAAGCGCTACCTTGTGGCCAGGAAGGTGATCCCTGCTTGACAGTGCAGCCCAGATAGAGTGGTTATTCCCCTCTATCCAGCCTGGTCCTACTAGAGACACCGTGGCTGCCAAAAGAGGTAGCTGACATCCATTCTAAAGGGCCTAAAAAGGGAAATCCCCAGGGTCACAAACAGACTTCGCCACCTAGAAGGTGGCCCTAGAACTCATGGGGCCTCTCCTGATCTTGGTTACCCTGCCTGAACCCAAATTGCTCTCGTGTTAAAACTATACACAGGAAGAGATCAAGTGAGCAGAAACGGAAGATGCCAAGAGGAACACAAATGTGCGATGGTTCTTGAAAGATAGGCAACCTGTGCTCCTTGCTGTTGTCAGAAGACAAATGCCCACCATACTCTACCAGGCTGCCCACTTGGGAGTGCTGAAACTGCTGAGTTACTCAGGCCCATATATAACATCCCTCTACTAGACAATCTTGTAACACACATGGTGTCCTGATGTATCATTTGTGCACAAGTGAACCCCAAAGGAGGAATCCATGCCCAAGAAAGCATTCCCAGAAAGCACAGGGAAGCAGGCTCTAGTCATGGTTCTAAAGTGTAGGTATTTCTTTGTTTTTGCAGAAATATTCTCTGGATGGGTGAAAGCCTGTTCCACATGGATGGAAATTGCCTCAGTGAACACCAAGAAACACCTCTAACAGTTAATTCCTAGATTTGGTTAGCTTCTCTTCCAGGGGTCCAGCAATGACCTGGCCTTCATGGCTAAGGTTTTCCCAAATTTTGTGAAAGTTCCTCAACATTGATTGGAACTAAGTTCAGGGCAGATAGAAAAGATGACTAGGACATTAAAAGTGACTTTAACCAAACATATCCCTGAGATCAGCGATAATTGGGACATTTTACCATGTGTTTTTCGAGGGCCTTCATCACTCTGGCCTCCATCAATTCACTGGCCTCCTTAAGCTATGCATGAGCAGAAATTACTCACCACCCTCTTCAAGCCCTTACAGGCTTGCAACAGACCCAGGGGACTAGTCACCAGGTAGTTCAAGAGGCTGTGCCTTTGCCCTGAGTTTGAATCTGCCCACATTTCCAGGCTATGAGTAAAGAGGATCCTGACCCAGAGCATGGAGCCAATGCAGGAAGGCCTATTGTCGGTGGTCCTCAGCATCCCACAGCAGTGAAGGCCAATGGTCTCCTCACAGATCCCCACACCTAGCTGTGGATGCTACAGAAAATAAGTACAAATTCTCTGACCCCCTAAAAGATAAGACTCACCCCATAATTGCAGTTGTCCTGATTTGTCTGCTTTGATCCCTGTGGAGGAGCCCTAAACCCAAATAAACAAGGACCCTGTGAGTGGGAATGAAGAAAGAACAGCACTGGGAGCCCATAGCCAATCTACCCACCAAGGCCCAACCCACCTTCCAGGTAGATTTCTGTAAAATACTACAACCAGAGTTTCTGGGGATGACTCATTCACTCCTGAGGCTGTGGGTCCACTGGTGAAGAAAAGGGACTCTGATCTGTTAACTAATATGCCTGCCTGGCTGCTGTTCCCAGCCTCCAGCCCTTAGTTGACAGAAGTCAGTAGAGTACTTCTGTGCTAGGAGGGGTTGTACTAGGAGTTCTCCTGGATCCCTTCATAGTCCTAGAGAGAAAGCCATCATCTGCCTGTGCCCACAGATAATGAATCCCATAGCCATAAACATGAGAGCCTGGCAGAAAGCCGAAGGTCATTATTGGAAACCTGGTAGAACCTAGGGAGTCAGGCTATACCTGAATGGTCTAGACCCAGGTAGAAAATTTACTATTCAAAAGAAGTCTGCTCCTAGGGTCATCCAGCCCATTCATCCAATGGCCCATTGGCCTGACTCAACCCACTTGGGCACCCTGTGACATGACCCTCACCAGGTGGTAAATGTAAGCCCTAAAACTCCCCTTTGCCCAGGAACTCCCTCAGTAACCTTGAGGATAAGGACAAGGATGCAGCAGAAGCTAGCCCCTTGGTGTTTGGATGCTAGAAGGACGGTATAAGTTTCTTAACCATCCTCACCCAGATATAGTTAGAGATTGCTGACTAGGCCTGGATCCCAAACTCCCATATTGTGTTGGAACTGATCAAACAGTAAGCTCCCCTTACAACTGTCTAGGGCTGTGAATGGAACCAACCCAAGCTTCCTGTGTGTGGCCTACAAGGAAAGGGTGTGTGCTTTATGTCACCGAGACACCCCCTAGATAGTTCCCCTCTGCAGATTCTGTAGCCAGGCAGAGCAGTTTATCCTGGGAATGGTGCTCAAGTCTAGTTCCAGGCCCCAGAGAGTAGCTGTTTGGCTTGCACTAATGGCATAAGCATGTGTCACCGTGTGGTTATTGGCATTGGAGGAGAGCCCACTCTTTGTGTTCTCATGTACATCACAGCTTATGTGTTCATGTAGAGTGGAGGAAAGGGCAAAGTCCCCTAAATCTAGACGCTGGGTGCCCTAAATCTAGATGCTGGGCCCTTAACACTACTTTATCAGTCTGTAGCCCAGTCACTCTGATCACAGCAGCTTCATCCTGAAAGCCCCGCTGAAAGGCACATTTGATTTCTGTCAGTTGGAACTAATAATGTCCTGAGTGTAGGTAACACATGGGTATCAGAGAAGAGCTGTGTAGATTTAACAACGGGCCATGTTGCAGTAGAAACTGAACTGTCTTGTCCTCTTCCTCCTTCCCACATCTATGCCACTCTTCCCCAAACTCCAACAGTGTTGTTCACCAGGCTTCCCTTCTGGGTCTTCAGAGCCTGTCCAGTGAGGAGGGCTTGAGACTCAATTTGCCTTATTATTATTATTATTATTATTTTGCTTAGGTTATCCCCCAATTTTCAGGATCAATTCTTGATTTCTGAGAATTTGGAATAGAAATTGAGTCAGATTTGGGAACTGAACCTTGAACACAAGGGGAGGCAGGTGGAGGAGAGTTGATTTCTCAGTGTTTTGAAGTCTCTGGGTTTCTGCTTCCCTGCTAGGTGCCATGTGGTGCAAGGCCTATGGATGTGCAGTAAGCATTGGCCCCCTCTCACACAGGCATGCATGCACAAAAGCGTACAAGCACACAAGCACATGCAGACTCCCTCTCACACAAATTATGAAATATGTGATCTCAGCCCTCTGGAGGTGTCTGGGTTTGGTTGGCATTTGGTGCACCAGAGTGGGGGCAGTGGGACTCAGAGGAGAGGGGACCATGGAGTTGGGGAGTGCCTAAGGGAGGATGTGAGGAGGAAGAGCTGAGGTTGTTCTGTATAGATAGTTGGGTTTTAGTGAGGGGAGAGTGGAGAAGGGGTTGTGAGATGAGCAAGGTGTCCTCTCAGGGCTGTGTGTAGACAGTGGCAGGCAGAGGCAGGAGATCTGGCTGGTGAGGGGAGCAGACTCTGCCAGGGTGGCTGAGATGCCACTAGTGCATATCAGGAGGGAGAAAAGAGGCATTTGCTCTCTTTTTCCACCCAGGCTGGTCCAAGAGGAGGGGTCCCAGGCACACAGCAATGGAGTTTGGGAGTATTTTGGGGTTGATCTTGTGTGTCAGTCTGCCACTCAATGTGACGGTATCTTGGGGTTTGTGTGCCTTTTTGAGATGTGTAGTTTTAACACAAGTCAGACATTGAGGCTTCTCTCTCTTTTTTTATTTTCTTGTTATTGAATCGCATCAGGAGACAGTTGCCTTCTGGACAAAGGCTGACTCTAGGACTCCTCCTTGTATGCACCGTGCACTGCGGCCAGGTCTTCCAAGATAATATCCGCCACATGGTCGTTCTTCATGGAGGTAAAGAGGAGGGAATCATGGCCCACAGTGAAAGAGGCCAGCATCACGTCCTTGCCACCTGGCAGGCTATGGCTGGGATAGTAGATGAAGCAGGAGGGCTGGTCCGTGATGGAGAAACCACCCCATATGCCATCCTTTTCCCAGAAGCTTTCATTGCACACAAACGCCACCTTGGTGGCACTGATGTAATGTGACAAGAGAAGGGTGTGTGTTTTGTCTCGGGACAAGGGTGCCTGGAAGGTGATGAGGCATGTAGCCTTGGCTGAGGCAGAGTTGATGATGTAGATGGCAGTGAGGCTTTGCAGTGTGTAGGGGGACCCACCTGTGTGATATGAAACTTCAACCTTAGCTCCAATTCTCACCACTCTTTCTACTTTGGATCCCAGATAGATGGTGCCAAGCTTCAGGCTGGCACTGGAGCCATTGGGGATTTGACCAAAGACACGGAAGTTGTTTGTAAAGCTGCAGGGGTGGGGAGTGGGCAGGATGAGTGGAGACACTACCAGCTCTGTGTGTCCCAGCACTGGCCGTTCTTCTGGTCTGCAAAGGGAAGACCTTATCTCCTGACTTATTTGCGACAGTTTATAGAGATGAACTTCATGAAAACACAGCCCTGTGTCAGGCTGGGATTGTTACTTGAGAGCACCCTACATGGTAAATACCTAAAAAAGCAGTGTTGGGGATTGGGTTCTTCTTGGAACCAGGTTAGCCTTATCTGTCACTTTTAGTGCCATACATGTAAAAAGCCATTATTATCTCATCGATGGCGTTAAATAATTGGATATCCATCATCATCAAGTATCCGATGAACTGAACTGCTCCCTGGTTTAGGTTTCCTTCCTTCATTAGGTGAGCCTGTGGGGAGGGGACACCATAGATATGAGTGTGGCTCATAAGAATACAGGAAGACTTTAGCAGGGACATGGGCGCAGAAAGGGTGGAATTGGGCTTGACAGAGGCAAAGGCATTGGCAGTAGGAAGAGAGCATCCTGGAAGCGGGACACTGCCTCAGGGCCTTGGCTGATCCTGGAGCCCATTGCCCAGAAACCTATTTCCATTCTGGTGCCTCTCGTTTCACTTACCTTTGTGGAGTAAGAGTCATAAAGGGATATAAGTTTGGTGCAGTTTACTGGCTTCATGGATTCATTGATCTGCAGAAGGTGAGGAGAGATATTATAATCAAGCTGGGCCTCCAGTTAGCCAGCACAGCTAGGCTGTTGTAGACAAGGTCACAGGGCAACACATGCCACACATGCTTTTAGATTAGAGTCATGTTCCTTGGAGAGGCTGTGAAAGGTCAGGAAAGGGCAGTTCCCAGTGCTCCTGGATGTGCTTTCTTCCCTGAGTATGTCCCCTTCATTTGGAGAACCCCGTGCTTTTGTTGAGACAGGGTCTCACATAGCCTAGGTTGGCTTCCAACCCAAGGTAGAGCTGAGGCTGCTCTTAGTTCTAGATCCTCCTGCCTCTACTTTCCATGTATTGAGATTAAAGCATGTACTATGACATATGACTTGAAATGAAAGACCAGTTCAGGACAAAAATTTAAGGTGAATGTTCTTTTGATAGGATACTTGCTGTACAAGACTGAGGACTTGAGTTGTATCCCCAGCATCCTTAGAAAAGTAGCATGTTTTGGGGCTGGAGAGATATCTCAATGATTAAGAGCACTGGCTGCTCTCTGGAGGATCTGGGTCCAATTCCCCGTACCCAAAATGCAGCTTACGACTGCATGTAACTCCAGTTCCAGGGGATCTGACACCCTCACACAGACACACATGCAACCAAAACACCAGCACACATATTAAAATGTAGGCTGTGTGCCGATGGGCAGCTATGATCTCTATGGGCTTTAATTCCAGCAGTCAAGAGGCAGAGGCAGGTGGGTTTCTGTGAGCTTGAAAACAGGAAGTTCTATAAAGGGAGGGAGAGAGCCAGGTGTGATGGTACACACCTGTAATCCCAGCACTCAGGATAGAGAGACAGGCAGATGTATGTGAGTTTGATGCCAGCCTCGTCTACAAAGGGAGTCCAAGGCAGTCAAGACTACAAAATGAAACCCTGTCTCAAAAAGCACACAAATATCAAAAAAGAAACAAAACAAAGAAACACAGGGACCTCTGGGACAGCTAAGGCTACACAGAGAAAGTCTGTCTCCAAACAACAACAGTGAGGTGCGTTGTCATATGGCTGTAATGCCAGGGTTGAGAATAGAAAAGCAGCAGGATCCCTAGGGCTGGCTGGCCAGCCAATTCAGGAGAATTAGCAAGCTCCAGGTTACTTGAGAAACTGCCAAAAAAAAGTATAAAGCAATCAAGGAAGAGACCTGCTGTTGACCACTGGCTTCTATAAAAATGTGCATTTATGATGCCTGATGTACCTCCAAGGACTGTCTAATCTACCTGTCCCTTTCTTTCCTTTGCTGCTGGCCACATGTCTCCTGAATCACTCACAGAGGTAGGGGACGGTTGAGAGCGGAGTTGATGGTGGTGACATCCTTAATAGATGATAGAAGGTAGATGGACTGATCATGAGGGTGCTGGGTGGGAATCAGTTGATTTGAGTCCATGTACTGATTTGCTGTGTGACCTTAGGGACCGCCCCCTTTCCTTCTTGATCCCAGCTGGGAAAAACAGCAGGTACCTTACTGATGGCTTGGTGGAAGAGTTGTTTGGCAGTTTGGTTTTTCTCTGTGGGACTCGTGGGGCAGCCCAAGATATCTGGGTTAGCCTTGATTTCCCCAGCACGGTGACGCTGTCCATTGAGTAGGTACCAGGTGTTGTTGTCATACTCGATGAACTTGTTGAGCTTCAGGCCAAGCTTCTTAACACAGGTGCGGATTAGCCTGGATCAGAGACAGACATAACACACTTGTTCCTTCTGTTCCCACATTAGAAATGATGTGGTGCCTAGGTGCTTGTTCATTTCTAATCCCATTTAATGTTTTGGTCCTTAGCTCCTCCAACCCATGGCTGTAGAAGACATGAAATGTGGAAATAAGGCCCTTTATGGAATCCCAACTAGCAGTACTCAACAGGACAGACAGAGGTCCTTTGCTCCAGGCAGCATTTGAGATGCCATCATGCACTTCTTAAGTGACTTTGAGGCGTTGTTTATGATACACTCTAAGGGCTGGTGCAGTTGTTTTTATTATTGGTGGCTTAGAGGATAAGTGTGGGTTCAGTTTGTATTGTATTGAGGGTGATATCCCAAAAGCAGAAAGAAACAAATGGTATATACTCACTTATATAGACCTACAAGATAGGATAAACATACTGAAATCTATACACCTAAAGAAGGTAAACAAAAAAGAGGACCTGGGGTAAGATGATCAATCCTCACTTAGAAAGACAAATGGGATGGACATTGAATGTAGGAGAAAACAAGCAACAGGACAGGAGCTACTACAGAGGACCTCTGAAAGACTCTACCTAGCAATGTATCAAAGCAGATATTAAGACTCATAAACAAATCCTCGGCAGAGTGGAGGGAATCATATGAAAGAAGAGGGAATTAGTAAGACTTGGAGAGGACAAGAACTCCACAAAGACCAAATAGATCAGGGCCCAGGGGTCTTTCATGAGACTGCTTGTCCAACCAAGGACCATGTATGGATATAACCTAGAACCCCTGCTCAGATATAGCCCATGGTACCTCAGTATCCAACTGGGTACCCTAGTAAGGGGAACAAGGACTATGTCTGTCATGGACTCAGTGGCTGGCTCTTTGAACCTCCCCCGCCCCCAGGAGCAAAGAGTAGCCTTGCTAGACCCCAGAAGAGGACGTTGAGCCAGCCCTGAAGAGATCTGATAAGCTAGGGTCTGATGGAGGGGGTGGGTGTCCTCCCCTATCAGTGGACATGGTAAGTGGCAGGGAAGAGATGAGGTAGAGATGGGGAGAGTGGGAGGGAATGAGGGAGGGGGCTGCGACTGGGATACAGAGTACTTAACCTGTGGTTAATATGAAAATAAATAAATTACATTTAAAAAATAAAAAATAAAATAAATAAATTTTAAATTTTAAAAGTTATAATTTCTCAGCTTATTTTGATGTAACTGACAAATATGAAGCTGCCCATATTTACCCTACAATTTGATGAGTTGAGAGTAATGATTACTATTGTTGGTTTGGGATCTATCATTTCCTATGTGACCCTCTGCTTCCTGTGACCTCTGGTATTCTCTCTAAAGTGGGAGATGAGTATCATCCCTGATTAATTGGATTTGATCACATGACACAGCGAATCTGAAAGGTAGGCATAATGGCAATGGGGTCCCTCCTACCTTTTGCTCACCCCTCCAGCGTGCCTCCATATTCCTTTTCTTGCACAGGACTTACCTGTGGATTTTTGGGATTCGCATTGGTCCTAGATCATTGTACCAGCCTTCCTCCTTGTTTCTGTATGTGAACACCTGACCTCCAGTGTAGTTTCTGGCCTCCAAGACGGTTACCTAGGGAGAAGAGCAGTTGCTATCATTGTTAAGAAGTGTTTTCCTCTCTCCTCAACCAATTTCTCACCTCCAAATAGCTCTAGGCTCAGGCCTGGACTCTAGGAACAAGCAGGATAACCTCAGGGGAGTTGTTTGCTGCAGAGGGTCCTGAGTTTTTGGGGGGCCCTCGCAGGGTAGCATAGGTCTTCACTCTGGCCTCCTCAGGAACATGAATGGCGGTTATAATGATGAGGGGTCAGGAGACTCATCTTCATGCCAGTGTGCCCTGTTCCCTGTCAGGCCCCTCTTTCTTTTTCCACCCAGGGATGCAAATCAAAGGCTGATGATCAGGGTTTCTCTAAACCGTCTTACCTGGTGACCGGCATCCTGCAGCAGCTTAGCTGCCACTAGGCCTGCCATTCCAGCTCCTACCACCAACACACGCTTGGGATATTCGGAGGCCTTGAGCCCATTCTGGGCCATGTCCACAAGGGTCTCATAATCGGGGTCCTGGAAACACTCAAAAATGTCCTCAGAGAAGACAAGGCAGCTGGAGATGGACAGCAACATCCCCCAAATGAGGATTCCTGGAAGCAGAGGGAGCAAGGGAGGGGTCTTTCTGGAGACCAGCCCCAACACAGTATCCATAATAAATAAAGAAATCTTTAAATCCTAGGCCTTGGTATATCTGAATCCCTATCTCATATCAATTTTTAAATATACATACACACACAGATATTTTCATGTTTAAGTTTATCATCCTTTCCTTAATTCTTATTCTTTTTACTCTTATATGATCCTCAGCTGCCATCCACAGCCCCACACCCCCCTCGTTGACCTGTGTCCTTCTTCCATCCAGCTCCCGTACTGATTTCAGTATCTAACTCTTCCTCGCTCAGTCTCCTCCATACCCAGAGCAGGACCCCACTTACCACTCTTTTTGGCCATGGCCCTAAAACTCATATGCAACTCTGAGCTGCTCAACCTCTCTTTATAAAGAGGCAGCACCACCTTGGTAATATTTGGCCCTTATCCCACCAATCTGCCTCTAGCCCTATTTACTCAGCCAAGCCGGGCAGCCCTGCCCTAAGGCCTGACCCATGAGGCCAGATGACAATGATAACTGACCCCACCTTCTTCTCATCCTCTTCCTTGCACCTTCCAACACCCCAACAGCTTCTTCCTCTAGAAAAGCCTCTTCTCCCTGTCCAGTCCTCCTGTTGCTAAGGAGCAGGTAGGCCATTCTAGACTTGCTGTTATCGCCCTGGGAAGGGATGAGAGCTGGGATGGGCATCCAGTCTCTGAACTTCTAGAAAAAGCCAGTGTTCCTGACAGCCCCAATGCATTCTCTACTGCCTGCTTTCTGCCTGCTGTTAGTTACAGTAACTTGGTTCTGATGTCTGTTCGGTACAGGGATCTGCCCAGGAGCTCCTGTACAGTGACCATGCTCTCTTTCCCCTCTCCCTCTAAGGCTCTTTGGTAGACAGCCAGATAGGCAGCAGTCTCTAGCCTGGCCCATTTGCAGAGACCCATTTTGTGCTCCTTCCTATGAGACCTCAGGGCTTCCTTAGACACCGTGTAATTCTCTGGCAATGGACTTTCCTCCCACAAGGAATGGTGCCAGGTAGCTGTTCTGTGAAGATGAGCTTTGGTTTATAGGCTGGCTGCCAAGAGAAATGAACAGAAAGTCTGTACCCAACCAGCAGGATGGGGCTGGGAGAGGGACAGGAGTGGGGGAATGAAGGGCCACATGGTATCCATGGCCTAGGACACAAATTTTAGCATCAGGTGATATGGGGAAAAGGTAGTAGCAATAGAATCAAGAGAGCTGGGTTCGAGTCCTGATTTTTCCTGGGAAGGTGTCTGTTTTGGGATATGGAATTGATCCCCTTCTGAACTAGAGTATTCTTTCTTCCTTCTTTCCTTCCTCTCTTTCTTTCTTTTTTCTTTCATTTTTTAAGGAAGGTAAACTTCTCTGTCCTTTATTAGAGGGAAGAAATGAGAATAGAAACAGTATCACTCCATTCTCCCCTCTCCTTAGACATGGAGTATACATCCCAGGATTCCTGTTACATAGCTAAAAAACCAATAGTACTACATTCTATTTAGATATGTGTTTCCTTATTCATACATAACTAGGATGAAGTTTAATTTGTAGATCACGTACAGTAAGAAATTAACAACAAAAAGGAAAAAGAACAATTATAAAAATATACTATGATAAAATTGCTGCATTACAAGCCTTTTTTGCTTTGGGGCCACTATTTAAAAAGCAGTGACTTAAGCACCATTTGATAGCCATGATGGTTAGTAAGCACCTAATACTTGAGTAGCATATACATAAACACAGGAATGGATTATTTCCCAAGGAGGATGGAATACAAAGGAGTCAGATGTCACCAGATTTTATCACACTACGTAGAACCATACATAATTTAGGATGTATGAATTGGTGTGGGTTTTTGAATGAGAATGTTCCCCATAGACTCAATTACTTGCGTGCTTTGTCCCCATTGATCAGGAAGGATTGGGAAGTGAGGCCACAGGTATGTCCTTGTGGGAGGAGGAATGACCCTGGGAGTGGGATTCGAAGTTCATAAAGCCCTTGCCAGGCTCTCTCTCTCTCTCTGCTACATGTAGATCAAGATGTACTGCTCTAACACTCTGCCTGCTTGCATGCTCCCTGCCATGATGGTAATGAACTCACCCTCTGAAACTGTAAGCAAGCCCCCAACTCAGTGCTTTCTTTTATAAGAGTTGCCATGGTCAGGCAAAGCAACAGAACTCTTTAGAGCAATAGAACAATTACTAAGACAATTTGCTATTTCCAGAATTTTCCATTTACGAATTTCAGGCCGTAGCTGATCATGAAGATCTAATCTCTCAGAGAGCAAAGGCACAGAGAAGAAGATTTGCTACATTAGAAAGGCAGGGAAAGCTGTTGTGGGGATTAAGGGACTGTTAGCATCCTGAGTATGGCTTTACACTGTCAAAGGACCTGATCAACGAGACCCTCAAATTATTTTTAATTTATTTTTCAAAATGTATTCATTATTGTCTCATATATTACATACTGACCACACTTTCCCTTCCTTCCTCCCCTCTCAGTCCCTTCTTCCCCAGATCCACTCCTCCTTTGCTTCCCCTCAGAAAAGGGCAGGGTTCTTTTCAACAGACATAACAAGTTATGATATCCAGTAGGAAGAAAAGGGTCCCAAAAGCAGGTAAAAGAGTCAGAGACAGCCCCCACTGCCACTGTTAGCTGTCCCACCAACACCAAGAGACAGAACCATGACATATGTGCAGAGGACCTAGCTCAGACCCATACAGGCTCCGTAATTGTTGCTTCAGACTCTGTGAAGCCCTATGAGCCCTGCTTAGTTGCTTTATGATGTCCTTGATCCCTCTGGCTTCTAAAATCCTTCCTTCCCCTCTTCTGAGGAATTCAAGCTTGGATTTTCTTATTTGAGACACAGACCAATAGAACCTTCTCCTGGGAGTTTGACTTCCCTTTTCTTTTTCTATAGAAGTGTCTTGCTGTATAGGTCAGGATGACCTTGAACTCCAAATCCTCCTTCCTTAGCTTCCTGGTTGCTTGGATAACATCACCATATGCTTCATACCATTTCAAGGCTGATCTGAGATGATGTGAATAGTATGGCTGTTTTCTTTAGGTTTGACATGATTATTGCCATCCTGAAGCAGAACAGGTATAGTGCTTGGAAAGACCTTGGCCACAGGCAAGGCAATAGAACAATCAGAACAATGCTAAGTCTAGGATAATGTAATTATCTTATTATAACCTTTACAGTGTCATTCTCCTGTTGTCACAAATACATAGTCATTAGCTAAGTCTAGGATAAAGAGGCTCTTAACTCTCCCTGGTGGAAGGAGGTGGGGAGGTTGTCAAGTCCTTCATTTGAGATTCCAGGCAGCACCCCCTCCTCACTCCGCTGTACAGGATCTTGGGGTTGGTAGGATAGATGAGAGGTAGGAGGTTGTGGTGGGGGAGGCTTTGGTGGTGGAACCACCCATGAGTCACCCATGTTCCTGTAAGGAGGCCAGTAGCTCATTATTTCAGCAGTGTAATGTGTGTGAAGGATCTGGCATAGCACAATGTGAGTGTGAAATGCTATGGATGACATTGATTTCCATTTCCATGTTGGCTATTGATGAGGAATATCTTTTACATGCTCATTGCTCAATCATGTATGCTCTTCAGTGAATTGTTTATTCAGGTAATTCACCCATCTTAACAATGGAATGGCTCTCAGTTAGTGAACGTTAAGGTTTTATTTTTTAATATTTATTTTATATTTCATGTACACATGTTTTGCCTGTATGCATGTCCAAGTACCATACGTGTGGAGTGCTGTTGGAGGCTAGAAGAGGGTTCAACCCCTTAAAATTGCAGGTGCAGATGCTTGTGAGTATCCTTTAAGTACTGGGAACTGAAGCTGGGCTCTCTGGGAGGTCAGCCAGTGCCCTTAATGACTGAACCTTCTCTTCAGTCATGAGCCTTAAGACTTTGGAAAATATGTATACAAGTTCTTAACTAGATATTTAATGATAAAATTTTAAGTGCAATTACATTATCATTTTCTTTTTTATTTTCTGATATTTTATTTTTATTAATATTTTGAAAACTTTAAACAATGTATTTTGGTCATATTCACCCTCCCTTCTTCTTCTTAGCTTTTTCCGGACTTCTCAGACACCTCCTTAAGTCACAATCTTTGTGTTCTCTCTCTCTCTCTCTCAAATCAATTATTCCCTCTGTATCCCAGCTGTAGCCCTCTCCCTCATTCCTTCCCTATCCCACCCTCCCTTCCTCTATTCCTCCCAATCCCTTCTCCAAGTCCACTGATAGGGGAGGTCCTCCTCCCCTTCCAACTGACCCTCACTTATCAGGTCTCATCAGCGCTGGTTGCATTGTCCTCCTGTGTGGCTTGGCAAGGCTTTTGTGATCTCTTAAAATTTTTATTTAATAACTCATTGACTCCAGAGAACATACTGTTAATATATTTGTAGAATGAGGCCTTCCCCTGGAGCATGATCCAACTGTGGGCCCCAGGCTGGCTTTGTAGCTAAGGTTCAAACTGAACTTCTGATTTTTTCTGCCTCCATCTTCCAGATGCTGGAATTACAGGCTTGTGACACTACCTATGTTGAATTTTCTTGATAGTATTCTTTGTATTATAAACATTTCCATTTGATAAAATTCAATGAATTTTTTTCTCCTGTTACTTTTGGAGTAGATTTAAGAAACAATTGCCTGATCCAACAGCATGAAAATGTATTCCTTTTTTTGTCTTAAAAATATCATTTATTTCTTTGATTCATTTTGAAGTAATTTTCTGCATATTATGTGAAGGGGCTCCAGTTTTATTCTTTTGCACATGGGCATTTAGTTGTCACAGCCCTATTTTTGAAAATATTATCTTTTCTTCATGGAACAGTCCCTGTGCCCCTGATGAAAATTAATTGACAGTAAAGTTTTTTTTAAAGATTTATTGGTTTTTGTTTTCTGTGCATTGGTGTTTTGCCTGCATGTATGTCTGAGTGACAGTGACATTGCCCCTGACGATGGAGGTATAAACAATTGAGAGCTGTTGTTTGTATTCACATCATGGACCCAGTGTTGTTACTTGACTCTTCAGGTCACAAAGCTGGCAGCACAGCAGGTGCACACAATCAAATATCAGTGTGCATTCAGGATGAGCATTAGTGGTCCCTGTAATCAAGAGCAGATTGCATGAGGAAGCAGCCCAAGTGTGGTGCTGTTACTTTCCCCTCCACTACCTCCCAAACTTACTGTCTCCCTGGTGAGTTTGCTATGATTGACTGAAGAGCACCAGATGCTAGCTGGTTACAGATGTTTCTATGCCTGCTTGAAAGTTGATAGCTGGATCACCATGTCTCCTTCTGGAACATGCCTGAGGACAATGGTGAAGAGAAACCCTCCAGGAGACAGGACAGTGAGCAGGGTGTTTATTTGTTCCTTTGGTTTAGGAAAAGAAATGGCTCACAGGTAAAAGTCTATATATTGACCAATGCAAAGTGGCCATAAGTTGGTTGGATGTGTGGCTAGATGGTCAGGGATTTGGATGGAACTTGTGTAGATAATTTGTGAAGATGAGTATGGGGAGAGATCTGTGGATAACTGCCCTTGAACTGGAAAATGTAAAACATACATGAATGCTCAGAAAAAGAGTCTAAAAATAAAAAAAGAGTTAGCTAGGTAAGGGGAAAGGATGACATTCTCTGTGGACATCAGTCACCATATTTCCCTTGTCACCACCCGAAGGGGTCATTAAATAAAAGCGTCAAAGATGTCATAGATGGACATCTTTGGGTTTAGCAATACAGACTATGACTACTTTTACCCTTTTAATATTTGCTCTTTCTATAGAGAGTTAGTTATTAAGCAATTTACAGTATTACCACATGCTAAGTCCCAGCTTGTTAATTACTATAAGTCATTAAACCCACAGGGTATTTCATAGCTATGTTTCAGAGAGTAAATGAGTTGTTACAAGTAGATATTTAACATCAGGCATGCAGGAATAAACATGCTGTGAGATTTTTCTGATATTATGATATAAATTTGATTGATATATCATTATTGTCACTGAAATTGTTATTCTATTGGCTTAGTAAAACTCTATGTCCCTCATAAAGGATTCATAACCACAGGAATGTAAATATCCAGCACTTAAGGTGCTGAGGATGTGCTGGCTGAGGCAGGGCCAGAGAAGCTCAAGTCACATATCTTGACCTGAAGGACTCTAGAGTGAGGAGGTAGCAAAATACATGCCCTGATATAACAATAGTGTCCAATTTCATTCTCTTTGTGGATGTCCACTGGTCTCAAGGCCATGTCTGAAAACACTATCTTTTCCTTACTGGACAATATGTATGTCTATGACTAAAAGTGATTGGGTTGCAACTGAACTGTCAATTCTAATCTACTAACCCACACATTAGACTTCATACCTAGTAGCATAACTCACTGGTTTCTATAGCTTTGTGGTAGGTTTTGACATTGGGAGTTAGAAGCCCTCCCACTTTGTTCTTTTTTTTTCAGTATTTCTGACCTCTTCTGAGTCCCTTGAGCTTTCCCTTGACCTTTAGGACCCATTCTGCAATTTCAGTAAAGTGAGAACAAGGACTACAATAGAGACACACTGAATCAGCTTAGGATTTGTTGGCATCTTGACAACAGAACATCTTCTGATACAGGAACCACAAACCTCCAAATTCCTCTGTGACCTTATGCCCACAGTGAGCGAGGTGTTATCTGATGTGCTGGGTCACAAAGTTTGCCCGCTCAACAGGTGTGCCCCCTCAAATGTCAGAGTGCATGCACAGATGTCTCCAAGCACTCCATGAAGGCACAGGTAAGTTAGGCAAGAAAGTGCCTCAACCAGTCTACTCCTGCTACACCTCCACCACAGCCTGAGCCCGTGGTCCCCCTGGGCAGTTCTCTGTGGTGAATTGAGGAGGAGGAACAAACCCATGCTGTTTGCCCGTGGTTTAGTGTGACATGCCTTCCCTACCTGAAAGTGGACAGTGGAGCACTGTGTCCTGTTTCTGGAATATGGCTGAAGATAGTGGTGAGAAAAAGCCCTTCCAGGGGAGAGAACACTGTGCAGGACACTTGGTTGTTCCTCAGGTTTGCAAGGAGAAATGGCTTCCAAGTAAGAGTCTATACTGATGAGGGCAATTGTGGCCCATGGCTTGGTTACATGGCCATGAATATCCATGGATTATAATTGTGAAAATGGAGAGAAAGGCTGTGTAGAGATCTATGGGTTGCCTTCTTAGAAATAGGAAGGTGTGTTAGGAAGTTTCTGCTCCTGTGCATCTGCATCAATAGTGTCCTTAAGAGGCAAAGACATGAAGAATTAACTAAATGCTATGGCATTCTCTGCAGACACCTGTCTGCTCTTTTCTCTGGCCACCCCCTCTCTGCTGGGCATGGCTAATCTTCACTGTCAACTTGACTGGACTTGGAATCAACATGGAAATCACCTCTGCATGTATTTGTGTTTTTCCAGAAAGGTCTAACTGGTAGGGGGTGTTCTACCTTGATTGTGGGTATCACCCTTCCAGGGGCTAGGGTACTAGGAAATGTAAAAGGAGACAGTGGTTTGAGTAAGGGCATCCATCTATCTGCTTCCCGGCTAGAAATGCAATGG
>JAQQSO010001259.1:0-16493 GCA_028658305.1 Pachyuromys duprasi
CAGATGTCCCTCAGTTGAGGAATGGATACAGAAATTGTGGTACTCTTACACAATGGAATACTACTCGGCAATTAAAAAGGAGGAAATCATGAAATTCGCAGGCAAATGGTGGGACCTGGAAACGATCATCCTAAGTGAGGTATCCTAAAAGCAGAAAGAAACATATTGTATATACTCACTTATATAGACCTATAGGATAGGAAGGTCAAGCGGAAATCTTCACACCTAGAGAGGATATACAGGAAGGAGGACCCAGGTTGGTATGATCAATGCTTGTTTGAATGAACAAATGGGATGGACATTGAGTGGAGGAGAAAACAAGCAACAGGACAGGAGCATGCCAAAGAGGTCCTCTGGGGAGTTCAATGTAGCAATGTATCAGAGCAGATATTAAGACTCACGATCAAGCCTCTGGCAGAGGGCGAGAAGAAATGATAGATCTGGGGGAGGTTGGTGATACTTGGGGAGAACAAGAGCTCCACAAAGCCCAAACTGAGCAGGGGACTGGGGTCTTTTATGAGACGGTTTCTACAATCAAGTACCATGTGTGGATGTGGCCTGGAACCCCCACACAGATGGGGCCCATGATAGCTCGGTGTAGGACTGAATACCCTAGTGAGGGAAACAGGGACTGTTTCAGTCAAGATCTTGATGGCTGACTCTTTGACCCTCCCCTATACAAGCTGGGGAGTGACAGACTGGCCAGGTGAGGACATTGCAGCCACCCCTGAGGAGACAGGATAAGCTGGGGTTGGATAGAAGGGGAGGAGGTCCTCCCCTTTTGGTGGACTAGGAGGGGTCGGGGAGGAGGGAGATGAGGGAGGGAGTTAGAGGGTAGGAGGGAATGAGGGAGGGGGCTACACCTGGGATTCAAAGTACCTAACCTGTGATTGATATAAAAATAAATAAATTTTTAAAAATGGCTAAGAAAAATAAATCAAATCCATTCACCCTCATAGAACTTATGATGTTGTATAGTCCTTCATATAATTGTTTAAAAAACAAACTCTAGAACTTTCAATAAGTTTCACAGGAATTCTACAATGCTTTATACTTAATTGCAATTATCTTTAGATATTTACAGCTAAATTTATAGTTATGAACTGTGGTAACAAAGTTTCTCTGATTCTACTTTAATGCAATTCCTTGAAGAATTGAATTTTTATTTAAAAAAAGAAAGAAAGAAAAGAAAAGATGCAATTTTTTTCATGTCCACAGGGTTAAGAAAGTTGTTGCTTTGCTAAGGTATGAGATCCTCTATGCAACACTTGCTCAGGACAGGAGAGGCCCCAAAGCCTCAAATGGAAAATAGGAGGTAAACAAAAGGTCATATGTCCTTGATAACAAAAATCTGATAGCTTTTTGAGGACCCCAACCTCAGAATTAAAAGGAGTAAACAACTGCTTTTAGGTGAGATTCAATCACCCAAAGAGACAGGTGGTCACTGGGGAGCTGCTTGCCTGCTGTGTAGAGAAGCCCTGTGGTCCTTTGAAACACCCTTACCGTTCTGGGGAGTCATCACACATGTTGAGGTGGGATTTCCAGAGATATACCTGCTTTTGACTTGTCCCTCTCTTTGTAATTAACCCCTTCCCCACACTCTCATTAGTAACTACAGTTTAAAAAAAATCACTACTTCACCAAATTGTAGAGAGCGGCAGTAATTACTTTGGTCTTACATGGGCTTGCTTTCTGGGGTAATGTGTGTGTGTGTGTGTGTGTGTGTTTCATACACATGAGCATGCAAATGTGTACCCCTGTGCACGAGTATTCAGAAGCCAGAAGAGAACACAGGGAGTCTACGTGTTACTCTCTGCCTTATTCCCTTGAGACACAGTATCTTGGTGAACCAGAAGTTTGCAGTTTAAGTCAGAAGAACAGCAGCTTTCAAGATACTCATCTCCACTTTTCAATGCTGGGTTGAACTCTGTTATGTGGTTGCCAGGATTCAAACTCAGGTCATCATGCTTGATGCATGCAAGGCAAGTGTTCTCACTCACTGAACCCATCTCCATGTCCCCAAATTTGTTACCATAATCATCCTGGAGACTGTGGACACCAAAACCAGGAGGACAAAATGGTTGCTGCCAAATTCAAATGCTTCCTCCTGGGCTTCAAGCATCTGTATAAGGAATCAAACTCAATAATAACTACATTAGGAAAAGCCTTTGGTATTCTGGAAACATTACTAACCTGAGATTTCCAGTTTCTCCATCAACGTCCTGTTCCTCTGAGGTTGGACTCCAGTCTCCTCACTAACGCCTGCCCCTGAAATAAAGACTAAGTCATTTGCATTTGCAAAACTTTTCTGAAAATCTGCCATATCTAAACAGCACATGAAGCCTGTGTCAATCCTGAGAACCAAATGGATATTGATATTCCACATCAATTGTCTATGGCATGAAACTTGATACTTAATGAAATTACACTATAAGCAACTCCAGTAGGTGTTGAAGAGATGGTTCAGCAATTAAGAACATGTGTTGCTCTTGCAGGGAAAGGGAGTTCTCCTCGCAGTACCCACATGGCAGTTAACAGCCATCTGTAACTCCAGTTCCAGAGGGTCTGGTTCCTTCTTCAGACCCCTGTGGGCAACAGGCATACACATGCATACATACTGGCAAACACTCATACACATTAAATAATTAAATCTTTAAAAATATTTTAAGATTTTCCAATAAAAAGCATTCCTCATTGTTGGTAAGATGGTTTGAAGAATAATGGCAACTGACACCAAGCCTGATGGTCTGAGTTCAATCCCTGGAAGCCAAGGGGTAGAAAAACAGACTTCTATACTTTGTCCTCTGACCTCCACATACATCATGGGACACATATGTCCCTCTTCCCTTAAATAAATAAATATGTTTAAAAGAATATTTCCTTTACCATGGAGACATCAGCTTGCACACTTGATTGCTGGGTACAAGGTATCTCAAGGAAATCAGGACTTTGGGCACACACCTAGCATTACATCTCAGCTCCACCTTCCATTCCTCTGTGCTTACTTTCCATGTACTTGATTCCCTAGGCTGCTTGTTGTACATGAACTGCTGCAGAGCACAGATGTGCAAATTTGAAAGCTTTGATGGATCCAAATTTCTTATGGAAAGTCAGGACAAAGAATTTGTGTTTGTAGCAAAGCTGAACTGAGGTCGATGAGATGCCAAACATTTAAAATTTCCACATATTCAATTGCCCTGTGAAAATCATTCCAAAGCTCCTTCAGTGTGGTGACCAACATGGATGTTCATTTATAAGGATGACTTACTTTAACTTGGATGAGCCATGGTGAGGCAGATCTTGCTTTGTGAGGTTACTGAAGGCTTCAGTCGACAACATAGCTGGGAAATGAATCAGATTTGGAAGACTCTGGAGAGGTCACATCAAGTTTTCTTTGAAATACTACTTCTCCCTAGGCAGGCTTTAAAAAAGCTATAAAACAACATAGAAAGAATCATAAGACACTCAAACACATAGTGTGTCTTTGTCTTGTTAGGGGTTTTGTGACACATGTATTGTAATACCAGGATCACAGAACCCTCAGAGACTACCAGGAGATGACAGAATGGAAGATCAAGAGAGCTTTATGACAAGAGTAATCGAACTCGGGACCCAAGTATCACTGACACAGCAGTAGAGAAGTGGGACCCCAAGCACTCAGTGAGCAGGGTTTTTAAAGGAAAGGACTGCAAGCAGGGGGTTTCCATGACAGCAAGCAGGGAGATTCATGCCTTGACAGTACAGGATTGGTTAAAAACCATAGGGAAGAGGTGATCTTTTACATAATCACAATTACCATTGTTCTAAACTACATCTGGAACGTTGGGGAGAATTTTCCCAATAGATTCTCATTAATTATTGCAGGGAGATTTTCCCTATTTTTATTAAACATTTATTCTGTGATATTTCTTGGAGGCCATTGTTAGGAGAGCTGACTTTTGTTTCTGCTAGGTGCACATTCTGTGATAATTCCTGGTACCTGAGTTCAGCTCCTGGTCAAGATGGCTCCTCATTTCAAAATGGAGTCACCCAGGCTAACTTAAACTCTTCATTTCCCGCTTTTCTTGTTAATAAAGAGTGCAGTCTTCGACTCTTACAGTCCATGGTCAGCTTCAAACTGGCAGTTCTAGGTTCTCATTAACATCAACTGTATTGTCCCTAATCTTCTTCTAATATATTGTAACAACTTGTTAAGCAAGAATTATCCAAAAATGACCAGAAGCAAAAGATTCTGCCTTTGAGCTGTTATAATTCTGGCTTTATACATCCAGTATTGAAATACAAGTTCCTTCTCTAGCTAAGCAGTTCCCTAAAATAATAGCTAAAGTCAGGGAGCCCACTTTGTCTTAGCATTGCAGCCTGTAGATGGGATTTTGGGCTGGTTGTCACTTCTTCTGAAATTGCTTCAATGCTGACAATAGAACCATTGACATTAAGAGCTAGGAAGGTTGAAATGCCAGCCAAAGGCTGGGCAATGGGGCAGTCCTCAGAAGCGTCTGGTTTGGTGATCCATTACAAGAGGCAGTGAGATATCCTGTCAGCTTCCAGCAAGCTCAGATCTCAACTTATAGTATCGACCAGGAGAAAATCTGCTGAGACAAATTCAAACTAGAAACAGAAGTTAAAATTTGTCTAATAAACGGGAAAAGTTAGCACTCCCCCAAACAAGAAAATAACTCATCTGGGGTCAGTTTGAACTATGTCAGTTTCAGGTCTCATGACTTTTTGATTCCCTGAAACTCATATAAACTTTTATTTTGCAAAAGAAAATATAAAGACTCAGAAACATAATATATCAACAACATTTTGTGAATATCAGGTAAAACTGCATCCAACGGAATGAGTGTCAATTCTTCTTAGCTATTTGTTTTGTAACCTTTATAAATAATTTAAATGCGTCCATGGTGTGAAACTTTAACATCTTAACTGTGGTTACAGCTGTTGGCAATCAGTCATCATACCATTTCTTGTACACTGGAACGTTAGGCAGAAGTGGATTAATGGCTTTAGTATTAAACTCTGGATGCTTGGACTTTCTTTAACAAAGAAACTAAAAGGAATAAGTTTAAAATATTCCTAAATCCTATATCGACGTCTACCTCAAAAATGGCAGATATTAAAAATACCATTAAAAAGCTCTGGCTTTTTGGGTCAAATATACATTTTGGACAGATGTTCTTAGCATGATGAGATGCATCTTTAGGTCTATTTCCAGAAGACAACCAAGAGAAAATTAAAATCTCAAGTTTGTGACTGGATAATAAGCAGTCAGTGTTTCCAGATAATCAATATTATAATGCTGAACTTCGGAAATTTTGTAACAACATAAGCATATCAATAGCAGAGAAGGGGGGAATCTGAAATATTTAGACTCTTTACTTTCATTTTTTATCAATCCTGAAATATTTGCCCAAATTCTAAATTAATATTTTTTAAAATTTTATAACCTTTATATCCTAAATTTTAGATAAAATTTGTATTTTTCTATCTAGATATTTATCATAAAATAGAGACAACTAACATGAAGCCTGTAAGTAAAGCAAACCTGTTTACCATTTTAAATAAAAGACCTAGTACCTGGCAGTTCTAACTAGCTAATAAGCTAACCAATGAACTAACAATGAATCTCATTATTTGCTTCTCTAACTGCATAGCCACCATTAGCTTAGTTTAGCCATCAATGTAATCAGAGACCTGAAAAGGATAAATATGTACCAATCCATGTATCAATCAAAATGATAGTGACAACTAGTTAGTCCATCACTCTAGGCAGCTGTCCCTGGCTCCTGTGATCTTTTGGCATCATGAGCAAGGTGGTCCAACGACCAGGCATAGAAGATGAGAGACTGTTTCTGTGGGGAAAGAAACAAGAGAACGGCCTGACTTCCACCTTAGCAACATGAAACATTGACTCTCCAGGTGTCCACAGTTTTGTCAGTTTTGTCCACAGTAAAGGCTGGGCCCTAGCAGTGTGCCAGTTGGGGCAGTCTTTCCCAGTGGTTAGCATACCATAATCCATAGTCACATTTTGCCCAAATCTTCTTGGAGACCTTGGGGAGCAACTGCCAGGGATCTGGGACTCTGTCATAATAAGCTTACACATATTAAAATGCCATATTCATCAGATCTCTGACGATCTTGAGGGCCAGCATATCTAAATTATTTTTCATCTATCTTTAGTTATTTATTTTAAATTGCATCCTATTAAACAAAATGCCATGATTCTGACCTATTCCTTAGTTAAATAATTCAAAACCATAGCTATCCCAAATAGATTACATAGGCAAACTTCATAGGATGGTTAGGCTTAATTTTAAAAGCATAAACAAAAGACTAGACAAAATTCACTTTTATAACTAACTACAGTCATTAGCACAACTTCAAATATCTTTCTGAACTAAAATCAACGCAAAATTTTCAATCAGATACAATACATAGATGAGCTAACAAATCTTGCACATCTGATCATATTGCATTAAGACTGAACAACAAAAATACATAAAGGACAAGTGTGTCTTTTAGTGATAAACAGAGAACTAAACACACCTGGCAACCTTAGCAGAGATGGACTATTCTGGCCATTTCAAACCTATTGGCCAGAAAGAAACATCATTAAGTCATTTATATAGGAACTGGCAACCAAGCATATATATATATATTTTATAATAATTACCAATGTTATAACCATATATACTATAACCTTATCTAACCTGGGCTAAAGAGCATAAGAAAACATTTTGCATTGAAGAAACATCAGCCTTTAAAATGAAGAGTTCTTTCTCAAATCATACTTCCAGGAGTGAAAATGAAGCAAATACAGTTCATACCCTCCATAATATTCTACATATCTTTAGGTTAAGCTTTTCCCAGCTCCTTTCTTTTGATTTAAACAGACATTTTTCTGGATTTTCAGACCATATAAAATTTTTCATCAGAACCCTTTTCATTATTTTATCATTCTGACATAATACAGTATAAAAACAGTAATTGTCTTAATTGGCTCAAACAGTATGTCTTGGTTTCATTTGGTTAAATGAATAAAAAAATGTCAAAGACTTTTGTGCTCACCCAAAGAATTGAGAAATTGTTCCAAGTTCCCTGTTAGAATGCCCAAGGTAGTTGTCTAAAATGCCTGCTGAAATTTAAAATGTTTTATTGCCTTAAACATATTTTTAAAACTGTTTTTGCAATATGAAAATAAAGTACCCTTTAAAGGAATAAAGTCACAAAGTATAACCATGATTTTAAAAGTCAAAATCAAATTTCATTAATGCACGCAATTTAGTATTTTTAGAAGTAATACCAAGTGTATTATTTTGATGTTGACTGCCAGCAAGAAAAGTTCTTGTATACAAACACATGGAAGTGTAGCTTTAATATTTTATATAAACAGAGTTTCAAACCTTATTATTTTAAATAAACCTGTTTTTTTTAGAACAGGACAGAAATTATGTAAAGTCTTAAACATTTAATAATCAATAAATCAGTCATCAAGATGTATAGAACATAGCAAACTTACATATTCAAAACAAACAAACAAAACTATTAAAACTTATTTTAATCCTCTTAGCTGTAATTTCAAGGGAGGAACATCTTGCTACCTGTTGAATCCAATTTTTATGACCATAGAGGCTTGCAGCTTTTTTTTAACCTAGAACTTGATGTTGCCCCTTTAAAAGCTGCCTGCTTGCACAAAAGCCTTAAACATTTCTTGAAACCTGTGTTATCAACTTCAGCAGTAGCATCAGTCCCGAGTGGGTACTGTAGGGGCTGGAATCCCATATATAATCTCAAAGGGAGTTAACTCTAGTTGATAAGGGGAATTCCTAACCCTATAAAAGGCAAAGGGGAGGAATATCATCCAGTCAGTGCCAGTCTCCAAGGTCAATTTAGTTAAGGTCTCTTTTAATGTTTTATTTATTTATTTTCTCTCTCCTGAACTTTGGGGCCTATATGCACAATGCAATCTCCAATTTGCCCCAATCATACTTATGGCCCCTTGGACCCCAGGACCTTATTCTGGGAACTGGGTCCCCTCTTGGGGCATTCTCTAAACCAGTGACCTTCCTCCTTGCAACGTGCACATTGGTTCTTACCCAGTGGTGATCTGTGTTGTCCTCTCTGTCCTTTGTCATTGTCTATTTGCTGGAGTTGGCACTTCCTTTCTCTAGGGTTTGGAACATTTTTGGCCAGTAGGATCTTTGCCAGCTCTCGGTTCAAGGCCCTTCTTTTCTTTAACTGCTTTTCCTGAGAACTGTCCTCCTTATTGTACATTCTCTCAGCTACCTAATTTCTTTTTTATGTCTGGAGGAGTAGACTTGATTAATGGAAGCCAAAGCAACCATACCTGTATGCCCAGGCTTCTCTGGATCTGTATGAGTAACACCTGCAGAAGGCTTTATTAATCCTTTCAAGAAAAGCAGCTGTACTTTCATATGGTCCCTATCTGACATCATACACCTTGGCCAAATTAGTATTTCATGTCACAGTCACCTTGAGACCTGCCAACAGAGCCAGGAGGTAGACTAGGAGAAATTCCTTACTTGAAATTGTGATGTAATCAAAATTGGGCCTCCTGTAGGGAAATTAATCATCAATATGGGCCTGATCTGTGGTTGAGACTCATGTAGTGTCTGGGACATTTTTGAGGATTTCTGAAATAATATGTCCTTGCTCTCTATGGCAGACAAATATTTTAGAATCTGCCTCTGGTTCTGACCTGACCCTCAGGTCAGTCGAACAAGACCTTAAGAGAGGGGTTGAGAATGGGATAGGACAAGTGACAGGAAGAATAGAGACAAAACAGAATTCTAATCAAGTCTCAGTTTACTGATCTTTAAGTTACAGCTTATAAAGAGTAAGAATGGTTCTGTTGCTCTCCTTGTGGAACTCCTGTCCTCTCCCTATCTTACTAGTTCCCACATCTTTCATAAGATTCCATGCACTCTGTCCAACAGTTGTCATAAGTCTCAGCATCTGCTTTGATAGTCTGCAGGGCAGAGCCTTTCAGGGGCCCTCTGTGACAGGCTCCAAACTTGTTTTCTGTTTCCTTCTTCTTCTTCTTCTTCTTCTTCTTCTTCTTCTTCTTCTTCTTCTTCTTCTTCTTCTTCTTCTTCTTCTTCCTCTTCTTCTTCTGATGTCCATCTGCTTTGCCTTTCTGGTTGGGGATTGAGCATTTTAGCCAGAGTCCTCCCTCTTGATTAGTTTCTTTAGGTGTACAGATTTTAGTAGGTTTATCCTATATCATATGTCTATAGAGTGTGTATATATCATGTGTGTCTTTCTGCTTCTGGGATAGCTCACTCAGGATAATCCTTTCTAGTTCCTACCATTTGCCTGCAAATTTCATGATATCCTTGTTTTTTATTGCTGAGTAATATTCCATTGTGTAGATGTACCACAATTTCATTATCCATTCCTCAGTTGAGGGGTATCTGGGTTGCTTCCAGTTTCTGGCTATTACAAATAAAGCTGCTACAAACATGGTTGAGCAAATGACTTATTGTGTACTTGAGCCTCTTTTGCATATATGCCTAGGAGTACTATAGCTGGATCTTGAGGAAGCACTATTCATAGTTATTTGAGGAAGCACCATATTGATTTTCAGAGTGGTTGTACAAGTTTACATTCCCGCCAGGGTTGGACGAGGGTTGCCATTTCTCGACAACCTATCCTGCATGTGTTGTCACTTGAGTTTTTGATCTTGGGTTTCTGATGGGTGTAAGTTGAAATCTCAGGGTCATTTTGATTTGCATTTCCCTGATGGCTAACGGCATTGAGCATTTCTTTAAGTGTTTATCTTCCATTCAATATTCCTCTCAAGAATTCTCTGAGCACAGGGGTCTTTCCTGAGACTGATACTCCTACCAAGTACCATGTACGGAGAAAAACTAGAATCCCTGCACAGATGTAACCCATAGCAGTTCAGCGTCCAAGTGGGTTCCATAGTATTAGGAACAGGAACTGCCTCTGACATGAACTGATTGGCCTGCTCTTTGATCACCTCACCCTGATGGGGGAGCAGCCTTACCAGGCCACAGCGGAAGACAAGGCAACCACTCCTGATGAGAGCTGATAGCCTAGGATCAGAAGGAAGGAGAGAAAGACCTCCCCTATTAGTGGACTCAGGGAGGGGCATGTGCGGAGTAGGGGGAGGAAAAGTGGGATTAGGAGGGGAGGAGAGAGGGGTTTATTGGGAGGGGTATACAAAGTGAATAAAGTGTAATTAATAAAAATTAAAAATGAAAAAGAAGAAAAAGATTAAGAATGGGAAATTTGGGGGGAGAAAATAATTTCAGTGAAAATCACAAAGCAGGACATTCTCAATGCTTAAGAAAAGTTCTCATACATATACCTTGCCAAATCTAAATGGCTGAACAAACCTCTACAAAGCTCAAAGCAGCACCTGTGGTCTAGGGATGGAAAATCACTCTACCACTCAAGGCACAATGTGTATCATAGATTCCAAGCAGGCAAGAGTCAAACAGACATTTTATGGATTCACACATGCTTCCCCAGATGGAGAGGCTGCCCAGAGGCTCCAGGGCCTTGGTGCTGGGCCAGATGGTGGTTCCAACCCTGATAAAGGAGCCAGAGCAAGTTGAGTGGGAAGAGGTCTGTATGGAGGTGCTAGAAAAATTGTTTACATGGTAATCCCATCATGCAAAATAGAGTAAGGAAGGGGTAAGTGATCCAGAAACGTGACCTCTGGTTTCTCAGAGCTTGTTGAAGGAGGATTGTTAGTGAGGGGTCAGAAAGGGCTTATTGCATGGAGGTGGATGAATCACTAGACCTTTCCAAACTAGAATATAAGTCGCTTGGTCTTGGTACCTACATGCCTCCTGAAAGACTCTTATTTCCTACTGCAAGGACTGGGTGAAGGTGGAAAACTCCTTCTGATGACCAACTCACATTGAAGGTGGGAGATTCTGAGCTGCAAATGTCATAATTTTTCCTGTCCTCACATCAACTGAAAGACCATTAGCTCTAGTCTTAACTTCCCTAAAATGAGTCAAAACGAAGTCAAAGGGTCTGTCCCATATTGTCAGTCAGTCTTTTCATCAAAAAGAAATCAGAGAATTTAAATGGACAATTTCAACAAATAGTAAATCACATAGAGATGGAGCCGGCCATCTCAGGCAAAGAAAAACTAAAGACGATAAATCATTGCCTGTACCTGCACTAATATTCGAGGACAAAATTGAAATCACAGAAGCAAAAAGAAGAGCAGCTTTAAACAGAAATAGAACTGAGCACTTTCAGGCAAACGCGAGACCAGAAATAATTAATCACAGAAATGAAACATAACTCCTGGCACAACATCAAGCAAGAGACAATTAATCACACACAGAAATGAAGTAAAACCAAAACCGTGGCTTTTCCTGGACTTCTCTGCCACAGAAGTTCCAGAAAGGCTAAAACTGATCCCTGCCCCCCTTCCAGCTTCCCTGTCACAGAAATTCTGCAGGGGTTAAAACTGACTCCACTCTGGCTTCCCTGACACAGAGGTTCCGGAGGGGAAAACTGATGAGGCCAAAATGGTCTTTTTGACCCCAGAGGCTGTGGACCTCCATTATATCTACCTTATCTATGTCTTGCCACTATCTACAGACACCTCGAGGCTTTTCAATACAAAGAACAAAAAGTAAAGGCCTGATAGAATACCAAGCAAGCAAACAAACACTTGAAGCAGATGGACAACACAGAAGACATTTACCTGCTGGATTAAGCTTTATGGGTTGGAAGTCTAGAGGTCCTGAGGTTTCCCAATCAGGGAATCATATGTAATACCAGAATGATAGGACCCTAAGAAACCACAAGGAGATGACTGGATGCAAGAGCAAGAGAGCTTTATTACAAGAGCAATCGAACTGGGGACCCAATTATCACTGACACAGCAGTAGAGGAGTGAGACCTTGAGCACTCAGTGAGCAGGGTTTTTTAAAGGAAAGACTGCAAGCAGGTGGTTTCGATGACAGTCAGCAGGGGGATTCATGCCTTAACCTTACAGGATAAAAGCCATAGGGGATAGGTGACCTTTTACATAATCACAATTGACATTCTTCTAAACAATGTCTGGAACACTGGGGAGAATTTTCCCAGTCAATTCTCATTAATTATTGCCAGGGAGATTTTCTCTAAATTTTACTATACATTTATTTTGTGATATTTCCTGGAGCTTGTTGCTAGGAGAGCTAACTTTGGTTTCTGCCAGGTGCACATTCTGTGATATTTCCTGGTATGTGAATTAAGCTCCTAGCCAACATGGCTCCTCATTTCAAAATGGAGTCACCCAGGCTAACTTAAACTCTTCAGTAAATGTATAAACATTTGCTAGTTGACTCAAGATAACTAGTCTGAGCGAGGTGCAGCCATAGTGACACACACTTGTAGACCCACCATTCGAATAGGCAGAAGCAGGTGGATCCCAGGGAGTTCAAGGCCACCCTGATCTACAAAGCAAGTGCAGGACAGTCAAGGCATCACAGAGAAACCCTGACTTGAAAAAAAACAAAACAAAACAAAAGAAAAACAAAGAAGCAAAAAATAAAAAATAAAAATAAAGACAGATAACTAGTCCTATGTGGAAAAACCTCATAAATGCATTCAGCCAGGAGAACATTTTTAGTCCAGCCTACTTCGTACATGCTCACATAAGCACTTAATGTGAAATTTATGTTAGAATAAAGTACCAAACATCTCACAATTTCCAATTTTATTTTAATTTTTTAGACTGAGTCTGGTCTTTGGTCCTACATATTGCAGGGTAACCTTGAATAATATACCTGCAATTGCAGTTTCACGAAGCCTGAGATTACAAGCCTATATTCCACCATGCTGAGAGAAATATTCTTTAAGCTTTTGGGGATGAACGAACCCCCCTGATTTGATAGTAGTAGGCATCTGAAGCTATACCCCAGATCTTTATCTTGTGATTTATTGAACTAAAAAGGAACCATTGCAATGGTGAACCTGAAAACCCCTGAGTGAGTGAACTCTTGGTGAATATGGGACCAACCTGGTAAAAATTCCCTTAACATAATAGAAGCAGGAAGATCAGGAGTTCAAGGTCAGGATCAGGAATAAGAGCTGTCTCAAAACAAACAAAGAAAGAAAGACAGGATGACACAAAACAAAAGAAAAAAGATAGCAACAGAATTTCATGATATTCAGCCTGGTTGTTTTTGTGTATACTCTGGACTGCTGCTTGGGTATGCAGAGCTTCTCAAGTAGGGCTGTGCACTTATAATAGCATCTGAGAACCTCAAGAATGTGACTCCCATCCCCTTCTACCTCAGACCAGAGTCTGATGCATCCAAGCCTCACAAGCCATGCTCCTTTTCAATAATGTTTGTTTATTTGTGTGTGTTTGTTTGTTTTTCAAAATAGGGTTTCTCTGTGTAGCCCTGGCTGTCCTTGGAATTGCTCTGTAGACCAGGATAGCAAGATCTCTGAATTGAGACACGGACCATGCGTAGTACTACAACAAATAAGATATGGGCAACAATGTGTCAACGAATCTTTTAAGTTGTCAGGCACATTTAGTAAATGTCTATAAGTTTATGAGAGGAAAGCAGTGACAAAGACAGACGACATTGGGCTGTGCATGGAGGCAATGTCTGCAATCCCAGCAGTCTAGAGGCCAGAGTAGGAGGACTGCCACTAGTCCAAAGCCACCCTGATTTACATAGTAAGGTCCAGATCAACTCAGTCTACATAGCAAGACCCTGTCTCAGGGAGAGAGAGAGAGAGAGAGAGAGAGAGAGAGAGAGAGAGAGAGAGAGAGAGAGAGAGAGAGAGAGAGAGAGGCCCTACCAAAGATGACTTATCTATAGACATTAGAGAACAGGATTGATAGAAGAGCTTAGAAAAAAGCCCAAATCCCCCATCTATAGAAACAAGTTCAATAAGCAAGGAAACATTCACAGTATGCAATGTGGCTGCTGTTCACAAAGCATTTGAGGCTTGGAGAGTTTAAGTGGGTCAGCTTCTTGCCATGAAAGCATGACAACCTAAGTTTGATTCTCCAGAACACATAGAAAAAACTATGGTTTGTCAGTCCAAACCTGTCACCACAGTACTGAGGGTAGTGGGCATGGGGAGAAAGGACTAGAAATGGAATGGCTGCCCAGCCAGCTAGTCTAGCCAAATACACAATATCAAGATTCATTGAGAAACATTGCCTCTAAAAATAAAGGGATAGTGAAATGGTGCTTGCCACCAAGCCTGGTGAACTGAGTATGCTCCTCCCCAGAACACACATGATGTAACAAGTGAACTGACTCATCCACTAGCTGTCCCCTGTGATGGAGTAGGATCACTCATCTCTATACACAAATATATGTTCAAAAAGTGAAATAAGTTACAGCACCAGAGGAAGCCAACCAAAAATGGCCTCTGGCTTCTACATGCATGGGTATATTTGTGTGGGCAAATTTGTACAGACACTGGCTACATACATATACATTCATTTACATACACATAACTTTTTGTGAAGAATTCATGATTTTCGTCCTATGACATTACAAAATAAACAAAGATGATAACTGTAGATGAGGGTTTCATATATCTGAGATCATAAGGGGAGAAAATTCAAAGACATTAATGAATGTATCCTTGGTCCTGATCATGGTAGCATGGGATTGTCTATAAAACATTACAAAACTCTATACTCAATAAGAATTAATTTTACTATATTGGAGTTTTTAAAATATTGAGTAAAAACTTTCAGTTTTAAATGATGTAAAATATTCTGGGGAAAAATGTCCTGGCCAACAACCATAACTGCACAGCCCTTTTAAGGCGATTAGGATTGTGTGATGATCATCTTCACTGTCAACTTGACTACATGCCAGTCACCATGGAAACATACCTCTGAGATCATCTAGAAGGGTGCAACTGGGAAGGTTTAATTGAAGAGGGAAGACCCACACTGAAATTTGTTGGCACCATCCCACAGGTTGGGATCCTGGATTGAATCAAAAAAAGAAAGTTAACCTGGCACCAACATTCATTCTCTCGGGTTTTGGTCTTCTGATGCCCTGTAAACTGGCTGCTTCATGATCCTACCACCATGCCTTGTAAGTCAAAAATGAGCCCTTCCTTCTGTAAGTTGCTTTGGCCAGGTATTTAATCACAGTGATGAGAAAAGGAACTAAAGGTAAACTTTATGTTCCATTGTTCCATGTATTTTGACCTGGTGATTTTTAATTTTTTTTGTTTTTGGTTTTTGTTGGGGTGTTGAGACAGAGTTTCTCTACATAGCCATGGTTGCCATTGAGCTCGCTCTGTAGATCAGTCTGTCCTTAATCTTTCAGAGATCTGCCTGCCTCTGCCTCCCTACTGTGGCTCCCTACTGTTCACCACCACTGCCAGCATGTAACCAGCTTTTAAAAGTCAGAATGAGAGAGTTTTATATCATCTGACAGGGATTACCAGAACACACTGATGGAAGGAAAAGGTTAATTAATACTTTGTAATAGATAGGAATGACAAGAGTTTGGGGCTTAACTAGGATGTTTATTTTAAACTTAAGAATCCATAACAAGTCAAACAGTGGTGATACACAACTTTACTCTTGGTATTTGTGAGGCAGAGGCAGGTTGATCTCACCAGGTCAGCCAAGGTTACACAGAGAAAGCCTATCTCAAAAAAGAAAGAAAGAAAGAAAAGAAAGAAAGCAAGAAAGAAAGAAAAGAAAAGAAAAGAAAAGAAAAAAAGAATCCACAAGAAATTAGTGAAAGAATTGAATGTGGGTGGGAAACAGTGTTTATGGTGATATGAATAAAAGCCAGAGTTTCAACATCTATGTGAATATTTTGTGTGGACTGTTAGTGTCTTCCAGGTAGCATTCATCATAGAGAGAACTTTAAGGCTTAAATGTGAAATATATTTATTTGGATTTATTTATTTTATGTGCATGAATATTTTGCTTGCATGTATGTATTTGTGTTTGACAAGTGTGTATCTGGTGCCCTAGGAGTTCATAGGAAGGTGCCATGTTCCTTGGAACTGCAGTTATAGATGGCTGTAAGCTACCATGTGGGTGCTGGGAAGTGAACTTGGGTCTCTACAAGAACAATGAGTGTTCTTACACTCTGTGTCTTCTCTTCAGTCTGGTTTTTAAGGAGCAGCTTCATGGAAGATTGCTTGCTCAGCACAACCATGGCTGCAGGTTCCATAAAAATTGGAGGTGTCTGAAAGAATTAATGGGAGGGTTCTGTCTTCTGTGAGGGTACTTGGAGTCAGGGTCACACAAGTGGGGCTGTGTTACAGAACAGCTGCTATGAGGAAGCACGATACTTTCTTTTTTTTTTTTTTTTGAGACATGAGTCTTTTTTTTTAAATATATATATTATTAATTTATTTATTTTTATATCAATCACAGGTTAGGTACTTTGCATCCCAGGCGTAGCCTCCTCCCTCATTACCTCCCACCCTCCCACTCCCTCCCTCATCTCCCTCCTCCCCGCCCCCTCCAAGTCCACCAACAG
>JAQQSO010001260.1:0-16468 GCA_028658305.1 Pachyuromys duprasi
GCCGGGGAGTGACAGACTGGCTAGATCCCAGGGGAGGACATTGCAGCCAGCCCTGAGGAGACAGGATAAGCTGGGGTTGGATGGAAGGGAAGGAGGTCCTCCCCTGTTGGTGGACTTGGAGGGGGCAGGGAGGAGGGAGATGAGGGAGGGAGTGGGAGGGTAGGAGGGAATGAGGGAGGGGGCTACGCCTGGGATTCAAGTACCTAACCTGTGATTGAGATAAAAATAAATAAATTTAAAAAAAAAGAAAAGAGTTTTTTAAATTGGCATTTGTCAAGGAATATCTTGTTTTCTTCACCTACGATAACTGAAAGTTTTGCTGTGAATAGTTGTCTAGGTTGGCATCTGTCATCTCTTAGGTTCTGCAAAATATCTGTCCAGGCCCTTTTGACTTTTAAACTCTATTGAAATTTCTGGTGTAATACTTCCTCTGTATAGTCTCTGTTGTCAACTGCACAAGCATGGTCTGCCACCTCAGGAGCCCCACTCTGCCTCTCTCTCTTGTTTGCTCTCTCTCTCTCTCTCTCTCTCTCTCTCTCTCTCTCTCTCTCTCTCTCTTCGTAATGGTGGCATGTTGGCATATTGGTTATATTAATATAGAACTGCAGTGTAGCTTTTTTAAAAAGTGTGGTAAGATTTCTGCCACTGTATTCTTTTACTGAGGCTGGACTTACCTGCTCATTTTTCACATTAGCAGAGGGATTTATTTTCTTTAATCCAATCAACCATTCACTTCAAACTATTTTTAATTGGGGAATCTCCATATGGATGCACTTAAATATGGTCACATTTGTACCCTATTTTCCCCCTCAACTTCTCCCATATCTTCCACAGAATGAGCCTTTTCCAACTTCATGATATCATTAAGCCCAGTTGGTACTGCCCATGTGAGCATGTGTATGGAGCCAAACACAGCAGCACAGGACTCCCAGTGACCACACCCTAAAAAGAAGGATTCTCCCTCTTTAGGACCCTTCCAATAGATTCTCACTAATGATCGATGACCAGAAATTAATTAACCTGTCTACACCAAGTTGTTTGTTGTCTTCTGTTAAATTGGTTTCACACAGACAACACCCAAGATGAGCTCATTGTTGTGATAGGCATGTCCTGTCTAAAAGACAGCATTTCAGCCCCACGCTCCATGACTTATATTACTCACCTACTCTTTATTCTCGGTGCTCCTGAGCTTTAGATGAACATGGAAGACACAGGAAGCCTTCATATCAAACAACATAATGAATATCAGAAAGAGTTTCTGTTTCTGTCATATGCAGAGCCTAGATTGCTTGTGTTAGGGGTTTGGGCTTCTTTGTTTTCGTTTTGAATCTAGAATTGGAGTGCTAGGAAGGAAAGACATCTTCAGTGAATATCAAGGGGACCAAAGTAAACAGCATACCGGTGATGTGAAAGCAAAATGAGATGTGGTGGGATAGAGGATGAGTAGGAGGGAAACAAGACACCTGGTGAAATAGTAACAAGCTCATCTTTAAAGTCAATTAAATACAACAGTTATTCTGAATATATAAATTTGGAGATATAAAAACTAACTTAACAGAGAGACAGTGATGTGTGGACTGTTGTAAAGATGCAAGATGAGAATGGCATAAGGTAGTTTAAAGACATCAAGGGGAGACTTCAGGATAAAAAATGAGTCCATTTGCTGCAAATAGGAATAAAGCTCAATAGCAAACATTAAAAGGTAAGCCAGGTAGATCCCAGGGGAGGACTTTGCAGCCAGCCCTGAGGAGACAGGATAAGCTGGGGTTGGATGGAAGGGAAGGAGGTCCTCCCCTGTTAGTGGACTTGGAGGGGGCGGGGAAGAAGGAGATGAGGGAGGGAGTGGGAGGGTAGGAGGGAATGGGGGAGGGGGCTACACCTGGGATTCAAAGTACCTAACCTGTGATTGAGATAAAAATAAATAAATTTAAAAAAAACTCAGGTAAAAAAAAAAAAAAGGTAAGTCAGGGAGTGACAAGGATGTGACATTTGCAAGCCTTCTATGCCCTGAGACTAGAGTTCTCTCAGAAATAAGTAAAATTCAGATGAGTAACAACTGTCTGCATAGGAGAAAATGAATTTCAATAACCTTTCCAGATAACCTTGTCCATGAGGAGAATCAGGGAGCAGCCATGTCCAGCCCAAATAATAGTAAATGCTTATCTCTTATATAGCAGCAATACACTGTGTGGGGAGCTGTTTAATTTCACATTTACACTGGGAAGACATAACAGTGGAAATAGACAGCACGGTGTGTCCTTATGCACAAAAGAACACTAAATAAAGTGTGGTGGGTCATTAACAAGGGAAAAGTGCAGAAGTAACTACCATACCATACTGTGTTGATTTCTTTTATAATCAATTTTTTATTTTTTACATTAGTTACATTTTATTCACTTTGCATCCCAGCTGTGCCCCCCTACCTCATTCCCTCCCAATCCCTCCCTACCTCATCTCCTCCCATGCCCCTCTCCAAGTCCACCCATAGGTGGACCCATAGGGAGGTCCACCTCCACTTCTATCCGACCCTAGCTTCTCAGGTCTCATCATGACCTTCTGCAATGTCCTCCTCCATGGCCTGGCAAGGCTGGACCTCCCTCAGAGGGGGTGGGGTGGTCAAAGAGCCAGCCACTGAGTTCATGTCAGAAACAGTCCCTCTTCCCCTTACTAGGGAACCCACTTGGATGTTGAGCTATCGTGGGCTACATCTGAGCAAGGGTTCTAGGTTAATCCATGAATGGACCTTGGTTGGAATATCAGTCTCAGAAAATACCTGTTAACCCAGATTTCTGTTCTGTTGCTCTCCTTGTGCGGCTTTTCTTTCCTCTCCAGGTCTTACTAACTACCTCTTCTTTCATATGAGTCCCTGCACTCTGCCAAAAGTTTGGTTATGAGACTCAGCATCTTCTTTGATACACTGGGTCTTTCAGAGGCCCTCAGTGGTAGGCTCCTGTCTTATTTCTTGTTTTCTCTTTCCAATGTCCTTCCCCTTTGAGGTCTTATATTTGCTCTGAACACTGCCATCTTCCCAGGCCCAACTACTAGCCTGCTACAGTGGAAGACATGCAAATAAGGCTCCTCTGTGTCCATGAAAACCAGACCTGCACTGACCCTGCAGCTCAGGTAGAGGAGACTAGCTCTGTGTTCCCAGGTCTCCCCATTCAGTGATCAGCACTAAGCACAGACATTTCACCATGGACTTGGGGATCAGATTGATTTTCGTTTTCTTTATTTTAAAAGGTAATTCGTGCAGAAGAGAAACTGTGTGTTGTATGGACACGATAAAGAGAGAGAAAAAGAGAATTTTGGTGACTATTTTCTGACCAGTATTCTCTGTGTTTGCAGGTGTTCAGTGTGAGGTGCAGCTGGTAGATTCTGGGGGAGGTTTGCTGCAGCCTGGAAAGTCTCTGATACTCTCCTGTGTATCCTCTGGATTCAGCTTCAGTGATTATGGGATGGCTTAGCTCCTGTAGACCTCAGGGAAGAGGCTGGAGTTCGTTGCAACCATACTAATGATGGTGTTAGAACCTATTATGCCAACACAGTGAAAGGCAGATTCACTATCTCTGGAGACAATATCAAGAATACCCTAAACCTACAAATGAACAGTCTGGGGTCTGAGAACACTGCCACATATTATTGTGCAAGAGACAGAGTGAGTCAAGGTTACTAAGAGCTCAGACACAAACCTCCCTATAGGGTGCTCATGACCAGCAGGGGGAGCTGAGAAGACACAGAGCTCTGGGTGACAGAGTTACAGCCTGTCCAGAGAGAGAGTCCTGGAGGACTGGACTTTTCTGTGTTTGAGCTGCCTGTCCGCAGGGATTCTCTCTACAAGTATAGTGTACAGGAATCCTTGAAGTGTCCAAATTTTTATTCAACTTCGTTTTTCAGCATGATACGTGTTTTGTCTTTATTTGTCATTGTGTTTCTCTCTGTCTGGTCGCAAGGATCACAATGCTTCTGAATCCCAGAGATCAGCTTACTCATTGGCTACCTAGTTCCTTGTGTAGTTGTGGAGATCTAAATGCAGATCCGTGTTCTTCTGTGGTAAGAACTTGAAGCACAGACCTATCTCCACAGGCCACATTGTTTTAAATATAGTATATACACTGATTTGGAAAAAAATTACTGAGTATTACAGAGAAAAAAAAATGATTCTTTCTAGGGATCAGCATCAGATCCTGAAGAACTAAAGGACACATGAGGCTATGGAAGCCTATACTCAGGGCAGAGACTCAGAAAGAATCCCTGCTTAGAGCACTGTGTGCGGTTCAAGTTAGAGCCAGCATGCAAGTCAGGCAGACCCGTGACCCCTGAACTCAGGTGAGCTTCAGTCTCTCCATCATCCTCACGGAAACAATCACCACAGACACAGCACTGAACAGCTGTGGCGCTGGCAATAAAATGTGTGGAATCAAGTCTAGAGGATAACAAAAAGCAAGGGCATAGATTTTTGGTCATAGATTGGACCTCACTAGATAACATCTCAAATCCTATTTTTATTACTAGACATTTTGTTTCCAAGCATGATACGACTAGTGGGGGCCTTGTGTCCTCTTACATGATAACTCCACCTTCTCAGAAATGAAAATGGAGACATAACAACAGACATTGAGAAATTACAAAGAAAGGTTTGATCTTTTAAAAAGCCTACACACATTTACACACACAAACTAAATTAAATGGCCAATTTTTTGATAGATTTCATTTACAAAAGTTGAATCAAGATCAGGTAAATAAATAATCCTATGTCCACTAAGGAAATAGAAGCAGTCATCAAAAGACTTCTATAAAGAACAAAACAAAACAAAACAACAACAACAACAAAACAAAAAACAGCGGGGTCACATGGTTTTATCACAGAATTCCACAAGACCTTCAAGGAAGAGCTAACTCTAATACTCTTCAAACTATGTCACAAATTAGAAAGAGAAAGAACATTGCCAAACTCACTCTATGAGGCCAAGTTCACCTTGATACCAAAACCACACAGAGACTCAACAAAGAAAGAGAACCTCAGACCAATCAACTCTTATCAACATTGTTGCAAAAATGCTCAATAAAATACTCACAAATCAAATCTAAGAACACATCAAAGATATCATCCACCATGACCAATAGGCTTCACCCCAGGTATGCAGGTATGGTTCAATATAGGGAAATACATCAATGTAATGCACCATATAAACAAACTGAAAGAAAAGAAAAACATGTGATCATGTCCTTACATGCTGGAAAAGCATTTAACAAATCTAACCCACTTTCAGGTTTAAAGTCTTGGAGAGATCAGGGATACAATCCACTATGCACTATAGTGCAGAGTAAAAGCACTATACAGCAAGTCTATATCCAAAGTCAAATTAAACGGTGAGGATCTTAAATAAATCCCTCTGAAATCAGGGACAATGCAAGGCTGTCCATTCTCTGCATATTTCTTCAACATAGTACAAAATTTCTAGACAGAGCAATATGCATATAAAGGAGATTAAGGGGAAATTAGAAATGAATAAGTCAAAGTATCTTTATTCACACATAAAATGATAGTATATATAAGTGACCCCCAAAATTCTACCAGATGATGTCGACAACTGATAAACACCTTCATTAAATTGCTTGAATACAAAATTAAATAAAAAAAATCAGTAGCTTTCCTAGATACAAAAGTCAAAAGGGCACAGAAAAATTAGGAAAACAACACCCTTCACAAGAGTCACAAATAACATAAGGTACCCTTGTGTAACTATAATTGAGCAAGTGAAAGACATTTGTGAAAAAATATGCAAGTCTCTGAAGAAAGAAATTGAAGATAACAGATGGTGGACAGTTCTTTCACTTCATGGATCTGAAGGATTAACATGGCAAATAAGGCCATCTTACCAAAGCAATTTACAAATTGACTGCAATTCACATAAAAATGCCAATATGGTTCTTTACAGAAATTGAAAGAAGAATTCTCCCAATGGATATGGAAATTTTAAAAAAACATGAATAACTAAAACCACCATGCATAGCCAAATATCTTCTGGAGATATCTCCATCCTGATCCCAAGTTGTACTATGGAGCAACATTAATAAAATTTGCATGGTACTCACTTAAGAATAGATGAGAGTAACAATGGAATCTAATCAAAGACCCTGATATAAAATCACACAACTACAGATACTTGATTTTTGACAAAGAAGCCAAAACCATACAAAGGAAAAAAAAAGATAGCATGTTCAACAAATGTTGCTGGTCTAACTGGATGTTTACATGTAGCACAATACAAATATATTCATACTTTTCACCCTGCACTAAAGTTCAAGATCAAAGACCTCAACATAAAACCAGACACACTAAGCCTGTTAGAAGAATAAGTGGGGAAGAGCCTTGAACTCTTTGGTGCAGGAGACAACTTGCTGAACAGAATACCAACAGCACAGGCTCTAAGATAAGCAATCAATAAATGGGACCTCATGAAGCTGAAAAGCTTCTGTAAAGCAAAGAACACTGTCAGCAGGACAAAATGACTGCCTACAGAATGGGAAAGGACCTTCACCAACCTTATATCTTACAGCGGGCTAATATCTAGAATACATAAAGAACTCAAGAGATTGAACACCAACAAATCAAATAATCCAATTTTAAAATGGGTAAAAGGCTAAACAGAGAAATCCCAACAAAGTAATATAGAATGGTGAATAAACACTTAAAGAAATGATCAATGCCCTTAGCATCAGGGAAATGAAAGTCAAAATGACTCTGAGATTGCACCTCACACACGTGAGCATTGCTAAGATAAAACACTCAAGTGACAACACATGCTGAAGAGGATGTGGAGAAAGGGGAACATTGCTCCACTGTTGCTGGGAAGATAAACTTGTACAACCACTTTGGAAATCAATCTGGCACTTTCTCAGAAAAGTGAGAATGGTGCTACCTCAATGCCCAGTTATACCACTCCTGGGCATATATCCAAAAGATGCTCAACCATACAGCAAGGATATTTGCTCAACTATGTTCATAGCAGCTTTATTAGTAATAGACAGAATCTGGAGACAATCTAGATGTCCCTCAACCAAAGAATAGATAAACTGTGGTACAATTATACATTGGAATACTACTCAGCTATTAAAAACAAGGAAATCATGTCATTTGCAGGCAAATGGATGGCACTAGAAAAGATCTGCTCAATGAGGTAACCCAGAAGCAAAAAGCCATGAATGATATATACTTACTGATACGTGGATATTAGCCATATAATATGGGATAAACATAGTAAAATCTACTGACTTAAAGAAGCTAAACAACAAAGAGGACCCTAGGAAAGATGCTTTATTCTCATTCAGAAGGGAAAACAGAACAGACACCAGAAGCAGTAGAAGAGAGGGAACAGGGCAGGAACCTAAGACAAATGTCCTCTGAAAGACTCAACCCAGCAGGGAATTGAAGCAGATACTGAGACTCACAGCCAAACACGGGTTAGAATACAAAGAGTCTTATGGAAGAAAGGGGATATAGAAGCACCCAGAGGGGACAGGAGCCACACAAGGAGACCAACAAAGACAAAACAAACAAACAAACAACAACAATAAAAACCTGAGCCTAGGGGAATTGCAGAGTCTGATGCATCAATCAAAGACCACGCATAGAGAGAAACAAGACACCATGCTCAGAGGTAGCCCATAGACAGCTCAGTCGCCACCTGTTTCCCATAGTAAGGAGAGAACAGTCTCTGATATGAACTCAGTTGCCTGTTCCTTGATCACTTCTCCCTGGTGGGATGACCTAGCCAGCCCACAGCAGAAGAAGATATGGAAGAAAAAGAAGAAAAGAAGGAAGGATAGAAGGAAGGAAGGAAGGAAAGAAGGAAGGAAAAGAAAAAGCACTAACAAACTCAATCCAAGAACACATAAAAAACACCATCCAACATGATAAAGTAGGATTCATCCCAGGGATGCAAAGATGGTTCAACATATGAAAATCTATTAATATAACCAACCATATAAATAAAATGAAAGAAAACGAAACATGATAATCTCCATAGATGTTGAAAAATTCTGACAAAATCCAACACCCCATCATGTATAAAGTCTTAGAGAGATAAGGGATAAAAGGCACATATTTAAACACAATAAAGGCAATAAACAGCAAGCCAATAGCCAATATCTAATTAAATGGAGAGAACCTTAAAGAAATTCCACTAAAATCAAAGACAAGATATGGGTGTCCACTTTCTCCATATCTGTTCAGTACAGAACTTGAAATTCTAGCTAAAGTAATAAGACAACCAAAGGATATCAAGAAGAAACAAATTGGAAAGGAAGAATTCAGAGTATCGCTATTAACAGATATGATAGTATATGTAAGTGACCACCAAAATTCTAACAGAGAACACATATACCTTAAAAACACCTTCAGCAAACTGTCTGAATACAAAATTAACACAAGATATCAGTAGACTTTTATGTAAATGATAAGCTGGCTATGAAAGAAATTATGAAAATAACATTCTTCACAAAAGCCACAAATAATATAGCATATGTTAGTGTAACTCTAACTAAGCCAGTGAAAGAACTGTATGACAAAAACTTCAATTCTTTAAATTAAGTAATTGAAGAAGATATGTTGCTCCATAGTACAACTTGGGATCAAGGATGGAGATATCACCAGAAGATATTTGGCTATGCATGGTGGTTTTAGTTATTCATGGATTAGTGGGAATAACAAAGTAAAAAATGGCAATCTTACCAAAAGCAATTCTAAGCAAATCTTATCAATTTTCTAACACAATTATTTACAGACATTGAGAGAGCAATTACCAACAATATATGGGAAAAAATTAAATCCCAGGATAGCTGAAACAATCCCATACAATAAAAGAACTTCTGGAGGTATCACCATCCCTGATCTCAAGATCTACTACAGAGCAACAGTAATAAAAACTCCATAGTACTGACCTAGACACAGACTGGTTGATCAATGGAATCAAATCAAAGACCCTGAAATAAACCCACATACCTATGGACACTTGGTTTCTTACAAGAAGCCAAAACCATACAAGGGAAAAAAAAATAATCTTCAACTACCTGAATGTCTGCACGTAGAAGAATGTGAATCAATCCACATTTTGATAAATGCACAAAAGCATGCAGGAAAGTCAAGTCCAAGTTGCTCAAAGACCTGAACATAAAAGTGGATCCACTAAAAGTAGTAGAAGAGAAAGTGGGAAACAGCCAAGAGTAAATTGGCACTGAAGGTTATTTTCTGAATAGAACACCAACAGCTCAAGCTTTAAGATCAACAACTAATAAACAGGACCTCGTGATTCTGAAAAGGTTCTGCAAGGCAAAGGACAGTATAAAGAGGAAAACACGGCAGCCTGAAGAATAGGAAAAATTTTCACCAAACCTACATCCAAAAGAGGGCTGGTATCGAAAATATGTAAAGAACTCAAGAAATTAAACACTGAAAAACCAAATAATCCCATTAAAATGGGGCACAGTGCTAAACACAGAATTCTCAGCAGAAAAATCTCCAATGGCCAAGATACACTCAAAAAAGTGTTCAAATTCAAAGTCATCAGAGAAATGTAAATCAGGCAAGGCCAGGACTATAGAATACAACACCTACCAGTAACCACATATTCAAATAGATGAATTCTCTTCTCCAGAATGAGCTACATCCAAGAATAAGAGATAAGACCTTCAAATAATTTAAATAATCTATTCTATATATTTAGTTGGCTAGGTATTACATAAAACAATATCCAACATGAGTTATGAATGTGATAACCATGTCATGTCCACATGACATTATTTCCCAGCACTTTTTCCCATGTTTCACCTCTTACTCCCTTTCCAGCTCCTCTTGTCTGGTGTTCTCTGAAACTTGGAGGTACATGAGTGGAACTGGAAAATGTTGGGTCCAATGTTGTATTATAACATTAATATGTACTATTGATATATTTTTTTTGTAAAGCTGTGATTAATCCTAAACAGCAGTATAACCAAATAACCACAGAGAGACTAGGATTTGTTTAGTTAACCTAGAATGCAATGCTGGGCAATAGTTACTCCATCATAAACCTCCAAGCCCGCATAGTTTCCTACCGTTCAGATTCAAGCATTATAATTGCTTTTAGTGATATCTTAGGTCTGGTTCCCTTCTCCACATCATTCCAAGATCTCTCCCCCAGCTTTTGTTTCCCCCATTTTCTGCTCCTCTTATCCCTCCTACTCCTTCCTCTCTTCCTGCTTCCTCCCTCTCCTCCCACTCTGAACCATGATGGCCCACCATATCCTTTCCATTGTTCAACATTGTGGCTGGTTGTTTTAATTGACAATTTAGAGAACAAATGGTGGCATGTTTACACAAACTTGAGACAGGTGATGCTTAGAATAAGTATCACAATGCAATGTCTGGATTGAAAACAGATAGTGGGGGAGAGAAATCAGTATTTGAGTGAACAAGGGTAAGGTATATACATTCCAAAAGTACATTATACCAACAGTCAAACAGTATAGCAAGGACTTGAAAACACAAATATTGCATGTTTCTATCAGATGCAGAGCCTACATTGTGTGTGTCAGGTGTTCTGACCTCTGTTTTGTAGCTTTTGGAACTAGAATGGGAACCTTGGAAGGGGAACGCATCATAAGTGTAGGATAAGAAGGACCAAGAAAAAGGGAATACTCGTAATGTGAAATCAAAATTGAGATAGGGTGAGAGAAACAAGAAAAATGGAAGGGAAACTTGAGAACTCGTAAAATGAAAATAAAGTCACCCTAAATATTAATTAAAAGCCCCAATTATACTAATTATATTAAATGGGAGAAGCTATGTAGCCTAACACAACATGTTGTTTAGAGTAAAGATGCAAAAAGAAAATGGTAGAGGGAGGACTGAAAAGGAACAACAGAAAGAAAGTCAGGATGCAAAACAAGTGAGTTTGCTGCAAATAGAAGTGTGACTCCATAGCAAATACTGAGTGTAGATAGACAAGGACATGGAATGCCTCAGATGCAAGCCTCTATGAGGAGTGAGGATGTCATTCTATCACAAACAATGAAATTCAGATAATTCACAAATATTCTCATTACAGATAATGAGTTCTGCTCACATCACCTTGCAGGAGTGGCCTTGTCCAACATCCACCTCAAAGACCAGACATGTCCAGGCAAGACAGTGGGAAAAACTAAGCTCATACATTGAAACACAGTTATGTGTGTCACCATTTAATAACATATTAATACTAAGGAGACTGTAAATATGGAAAAAGCATATTCTGTGCATATGCATAAAAGAGAACTGAATGAAGTAAAAAGAATCCTTAAAATGTGAAGAAGAAACTACCAAAATTTATGAAAGCTATAACTGACATCAGTGTTTTATATCTGCTCTGAGCACTGCCTTCTGCTGAGTGTCCAACTCAACAGCAGCTGCAGCAGGAAGACATGCAAATGAGGCTTCTCTGTGCCCTTGAAAACCAGCCCTGCCCTTACCCTGCAGCTCTGGCAGAGTAGCTCAGCCCTGCATTCCCAGGTCATTTTTCAATCACTGATTACCACTGACCACAGACCACAAACAATGGTCTTGGGGCTCAGGATGGTTTTCCTTGTCTTTATTTTTAAAGGTAATTTATTGAGCTGAGATTCCATGTGTTACATGCACATGAGAAAATAAGTGTGTGTGTGTGTGTGTGTGTGTGTGTGTGTGTGTGTGTTTGTGTGAGTGTGTCCAGTTTTCTGACCAGCCTTCTCTGTGTTTGGTGTGAGGTACAGCTGGTAGAGTCTGGAGGAGGCTTGGTGCAGCCTGGAAAATCCCTGAAACTCTCCTGTGCAGCCTCTGGATTCACCTTCAGTGACTACTGGATGAGCTTTGTCTGCCAGGCTCCAAGGAAGGGGCTGGAGTGGGTCACAGCCATTAATAAAATTTTTAGCACCTGTTATACCAACGCCTTGAAGGGCCGATTCACCATCTCCAGAGACAATGGCAAGAACACCCTGTATCTCAAAATGAAGATTCTGAGGTCTGAGGACATGGTCACATATTACTGTGCAAGAGACACAGTGAGTGAACACTAATGAGATCTCAGACACAAACCATCCTGCAGGCTGCTCATGACCAGCAGGAGGCACTGAGAGCACACAGAGCTCTGGGTGATGGAGTTCCAGTCTCTTAAGGGTCCTGGAAGACATGGAGGGCTGGGCAACACTGTATTTGGGCTACCTTTCTACAGGTATAGTATGTAGTGAAACTTGAAGTGTCCAAATGTTTACACATCTTTCTGTTTACCTGTGTGAGTGGTGTTTCATATGTTTTTATTGAAATGTTTCTTTGCTTTCTGTATTACTGTCCTCTGTCTCTGTCTCTCTGATTTTGTCTTTCAGTCTCCATTTACGAGTGTCTGTGTGTGTGTTTGTTTCTGAGCACATGTGTGTGTGCATGTGACTGTGACTTCTGTGTGTTTTAATCAGTCTCCATCTGGTTTAGGACTCATGGTGTGTTCACAACATACACTGGACAGTTTTCTGTACACAAATCCCACATGGACACTAGTGATCTCATCAAGGTCCTGGGGCCTTAGATGATACATCAATCTAGCAGGAAAAAGTTGGGCTCCACAGACACTAGAGGTTCCCTTCCTTGTGAACCACAGAGAAGTATAAGAAATGTGAATAGTCACAGCGACTGGCTACACCAAGTACTGTTGGGGGAATTTAAAAGATGGCAAAGGACCATATCACTTCCTTCTGAAGAAGCACCCGAGGTTTCTCTTCAGGAAGAGCTGCAGGAGTCTGTGCTAAGACGGGGAAGAGCTCACAGACCCTCCCCATCACCTGCAGTGACTGAATTCTCTGTGACAAGCAGCACTTCTTCCTGAAGTCATGCTCACCAAGTCACGAGGATGGGAACACTGCATGAGGATTTCCCAAGTCCCAAGAAAGCCCAATCCAACAAATCCCAGATGCATTTCAGGACAATTTCCATGACCCAAGTCTTCCTGCTGCTGAGCTATGTGATGGTGAAGACAGGAAAACTTGTTGCTGTGAGATACATAGAGAATTGTCAGTGTGAGGCCAGAAAAAAAGACCCTGCCTCCTGAAGCGGCTTATTGGGCTATGCCATTTGACCCACCCTGTAACCTGTAATTCTCGGCTGCATCACCTAAGTCAGCACAATCTTACTTATAAAAAATTCCCAACAGTCTACCTGCCCCATGCTCAGAAACAGCCTTGTGTTTGGTGTGGATTCTCCTGTGACACAAGTGAACATTGTGTGATCATGTATTTGAATTTTAATATTTTATTTATTTATTAACTTATTATAATTTATTTACTTTGTATCCCTGCTGTACACTCTCCCTCATCTCCTAGGGAGATCTCCACCCACCCTCCCTCTTCTTCCCCTATTTCCCTTCCCTAGTCCACAGATAGGGAAGGACCTCTTCCCCTTCTGTCTGACCCTAGTCTACCAGGTCTCATCAGGACTGGCTGTATGGTCTTCCTCAATGGTCAGGCATGAGAGCACCTTACCAATGGGGGGTGATCAAATAATCAGCCACTGAGTTCATGTCATAGACTGCCCCTGTTCCTCTTACTAGGGAACCCACTTGGAGACTGAGCTCACTATATGCTTCCTCTAAGCAGGAGTCTAGTTCCTCTCCATACATGGTTCTTGTTTGATACATCAGTCTCTGCAGACCCTCTGGACTCAGGTTTTTGGCATCTGTTGGTCTCCTTGTGAATCTCCTGTTCTCCTTCAGGTCTTTCTCTATCCCTTTTCTCCATAAGGTTTGCTGCACTCTTCCCAGAGTTTGGCTGAGTCTCAGTTTAGTCTTTGATACTCTGATAGGTAGAGTCTTTCAGAGGTCCCTGTGGAAGGCTTCTGTCCTGTTCCTTGTTGTCTCCTCCTTCTGCTATCTATCCTGTTTGTCCTTCTGATTTTGGTTTCAGTCTCCTCTCTATGGTTCTCCTTGTTTTTTACCTCCTTCAGGAATATAGATTTTAGTATTTCATCCTATATTATATGGCTAATATCCACTCATAAGTGACTATATACCATATGTGTCTTTCTGCTTTTGGGTTACCTCACTCAGGATAATATTTTCTAGTTCCCACCATTTTCCTGCAAATTTCTTGATTTCCTTGTTTTTAATTGCTAAGTAGCATTCCATTGTATAAATGTACCACAATTTCTGTATCCATTCTTCAGTTGAGAAATATCTACTTTGTTCCAGATTCTGACTACTATGAATAAAGCTGCTATGAACATAGCTGAGAAAATGTTTGTATTGTATGGTTTATCGTCTTTTGGATATGTGCCCAGGAGTGGTATAGCTGGATCATGAGAAAGCACTGTTCCTAATTTTCTGAGAAAGCAGCAAATTGATTTCCTGAAATTTTTTAAATGTTACTCTTTTGACTGTTAAAGACGTAAAGTTGTTTGGCAGGACCATGGGCATGGAAGGGTCCAGCTATGGACTATATCAACCCTGCATATCCCAAGAAATAAACACATCATACAAAGGTAGGAATGTAGAAGAAACACCCCATGAAGTATCACCTGAGAAGAGCGGTGGATTGCCATACACCTATTCTCATAAGAACTGAAAATTGTCTTCCCAAGGCTCTGCATGGATCCAATCTTCTGGGCTCACTCAAATTGAATGCCATTTTTCAAAATGCATTTTAGGAGATTGAACATGTCCCTACTGATCCCCAAACATCTGAGGGGGAACCCAGTAATCTGATTCAGTGTAGACAGTATTGGCCATTCCATTAACTTACTGTTGCAACATCAAGAGAATGTGTTGCCTACAAATGAGGACACAGCTGAACACCACTGTGTAAGGTGTGAATATGTTTCAGGCTCAGAAATACAATTATGATCTTAGCAGTAGGGGCAGAATTGAAAGTCATAGACTTTACTTCTGTATGTATGGGACTGACTGGGCAGTGGCCTGAAAATGGAGAAGGTGTTAGAAATCGTGCAGAATAAAAGTTGCACGGCGGGTTCACAAATTATGCCACATGACCAGTTCAACGTGGGAGGTTTATTAGGGAAAGGGAAGGGGGAAGAGGTCGCAGAGACAGTCTCTGGACAAGGTGGAAGAGAGAGGGGGGAGCTCTAAGAGTTCTTATAAGGTGAAGCAGAGCATGTGCAGGAGGTTCCAGGTGATCAGCAGGTGGTCTTCCGGTAGGTAGCTATTTGTCAGGTCCCTTAGGGCTGGCTGTAGAAATGCCTGCTTATGGATCCCAACATTCCCCCCTTTTTGTTTTGTTAAAAGGTGAGGAGTTAGGAAGGGGTGAAGGTGGGGGAAGGGCATGGGGCGACTTTTGCTCTTCAAACTACTTCCTGCTGATTAGGGGCATTGTCATTCTCAGGGTCCAGCTGGTCCCCACCATGAGGGTCGTGATCATCTGGTTCTGTGGGCACAGGTTGATAGTCCTGTAGGAGTAACTGATTAACAGTTTTGTTAGCGATTTTTTGCATTTGTTGTTGAAAGAATGTAGAAAGGAAGTTAATTAAGCAGTGTGCAAAAAACAAAAACAGAAAGACCAGCAGGAGAGGTGTGACAAAGGGCGAAATCCATTTCCATATGGGGCTCTCAAAGACCCAAGAGCTAGAGGTCCTAAGCTGCTCCCTTTGTTTTTGTAAATCTGTCTGGAGTTGCTGGATTTTGTCTTTTACTATACCCGACTGGTTGACATTAAAAACAGCATTCCTCCTGGAGGAAGATGCAAAGGCCACCTTCTTTAGCTGTAATGAGATCTAGTCCACGTTGGTTCTGAAGTACTACTGCTGCTAATGAGTCGATCTGTCCTTGGAGGGTTAGAATCATCTGAGCCAGTCGCTGGAAGTCCTGGACAAGCTGGGAAGAAAGCTGATAATATAAGGTTAGGGAGATGGCTAGTCCCAAGAGCTGCCATGATTCCTACAACAGCCAGGAGGGGCAGGATTTGGATTGGCCTCTTATCCTGCTGGGCAGCTTTTGAGTCCACAACCTGGATCGGTAGGAGCTCCTTTTCGTTAATTACCCCCATCTCGGGGAAGAGGAGCACCAGAGTGCAAACTCCTGACCAACGAGCAGGCAGACGATGGTAGACCTGAGTGCCACAAAGAATTGAGATGTTATTAGCAGTAGGGCATTGGGGTTGAGATGAGGTATTAAGAATTATAGTTTTATTACATTCTAAGGAACTTAGCATTCCTACAGAGTGTGTCCCAGATGCTTTGACACAGTTTGCCATGCCAAAGAGGGTAATATGAGACAGGTAGGGAGTGGTAGCAACATTAGAATTAGGGCAGTTAGTGAATGGTGAAGTAAGGTTACTTGACAGAGTCACTGCAGAAGCTGTTAGCGGTACTTCTGAGTTGGTCCCTTGTGGTACACACAGCCAGCAAGCTTTAAAATGGCCCAGTTGGGTCACATTAAGGAGCTTGTAAGCCGAGGTCAGAGTTTGAAATAGAAGATGAAAT
>JAQQSO010001261.1:0-16468 GCA_028658305.1 Pachyuromys duprasi
TGAATTTGATGTATGTGTGCATGTGAGCATATGTAATCCTTTCATTGTTCATTCATTTTCATTAACTGATGTAGTAAAATAGATGTGGACTCTGGTTTAGTAGACTTAGGGCAGGCCCTGGAAATGACGTGACTGTACTTTTCAGCTATTAGGAGTGGGCAATTCTTTCCATATTTAGCAGGGCGCTGGTCTTCTAAATGTTCTGCAATCACTTTTCTTACTACTTGAAGAATATTACTTTGAAAAGTCACCATTTGATTCTAACTTTGATCCTTTTCAATTTACTGTTGATAAACATTATTAGTTGCATATTTTTATTAAAATGTCATTAGCCTTGTCTTATGGATTAGCTCTTATTCATGCCTTGACTTCTTCGTGGACAAAGTTTGATTTTTAACTAGCCTTGCATCATGGTCCTCAGATGAGGATTCCCCCTGGGTTACTCTTCCTGAGACTTTGCATAATTTGATAATTTGCTGACTGAAGGTCTGTAATCTGTCAGTCTCGGAAAGATATGAAGAAGTGTATTTAGCAGAATCTCTTTTCAAACTCAGACCCAGGCTGGGTGCAAGCTCCCTGGTATTTATGAGACAGACAATTGCTTTTAATTTAAAGGCAGATAAAACACAGTAGTATACAATACACTTTGCATTTAAATTCACTGTACTATTAATATAAGCCCGAATACAGTTACACAGCAGTAGTTTCAGTTTCATGTCCATTATCCTTTAGAGATTAGTTGGCCCAGAAAGGCCTGCCAAGACTGAAGCACCAACCAAGGACCATGCATGGAGAGGATCTAGAAACCCTGCTCAGATGTAGCCCATGGGCAGTTCGGTCTTCATGTGGGTTTCCTAGTAAGGGGAGCAGGGGCTGCCTCTGATATGGACTGTGTTGTCTGTGTTTTGCTCAGTTTCCTCTGGTGGGGCTGCCTTGACAGGCCACAGGGGAAGAGGATACACTCAGTCCTGATGGGACTTGAAGTGCTAGGGTGGGTTAGCAGAGGGGTCTCCCCTTTCTAAGGAGCAGGGGAAGGGGATAAAAGAAAGAGGTAAGGAGGGTAGGACGAGGAGGAGAGGAACGGGAGGATTTTACAACAAGGATGTAAAATGAATAAATAAAATAATTTTAAAAAGAAATTAGCTAACTTAACCAGTAGTTTCTAACATAATGACCAAGACCTTGACAGAGTCCAACTGCCACCCATTTGTTTTTCTGCTCATATTTTGGCTTTGTCAGGAATTTACTGAAAATTGTAGGTTATAAGAGGTTAGTTTTTAAGACTGTTTTGCTTTCCATTAACGTAAATTACTAACTGAATTGTTTTAAGAATGGAGTTCAAGGCCCTCTGTGGTAGGCTCCTGTCCTGTTTCTTGTTTTCTCCTACTTCCAATGTCCATCCCATTTGTCTTTCTAAGTGAAGATTGATCATCTTACCCTGGGTCCTCCTTCTTGTTTATCTTCTTTAGCTGTACAGATTTTAGTATGTTTGTCCTGTCTTATAGGCCTAGTATCCACCTATAAGTGAGTATATACCGTGTGTGTCTTTCTGCTTCTGGGATACCTCACTTAGCATGATCTTTTCTAGATCCCACCATTTGTCTGCAAATTTCATGATTTTCTTGTTTTTAATTGCTGAGTAGTGTTCCATTGCATAAATGTACCACAATTTCTGTATCCTTTCCTCCAGACTCTACCTAGCTGTGTATCAAAGCAGATACTAAGACTCATAACCAACCTTGGACAGAGTGTAGGGAATCATATGAAAGAAGGGGGAGTTAGTAAGACCTGGAGAGGACGGGAATGCCACAAGGACCAAATATATCTGGGCACAGGGGTCTTCTGTGAGACTGATTCTCCAACCAAGGACTATGCATGGAGATAACCCTGCTCAGATGTAGCCCATGACAGCTCGGCATCCAAGTGGGGTTATCCCTAGTAAGGAGACCAGGGACTGTCTCTGACATGAACTCAGTGGCTGGCTCTTTGACAACCCCCTTCCCCCGAGGGAGGAGCAGCCTTGCTAGGCCACAGAGGAGGCATTGCAACCAATCCTGATGAGACCTGATAAACTAGGGTCAGAAGGAAGGGGAGAAGAACCTCCCCTATCATTGGACTTAGAAACTTAGAGAGGGGCAGGGAGGAGATGAGGGAGGGAGGATGGGATGGGGAGGGAATGAGGGAGGGAGCTACTGTTGGGATACAAAGTAAATAACCTATAATTAATATAAAAATAAAAATTATAAAAAGAAAAAGAATGGAGTTCAGTGAAATTTGAGGATAAAATTGTGGGAAGCAGAGGAAGCTCCTTCTGAATGAAGACCCGAGTGCATGTGTGTTGTTGACACGGGCACCACCACATCAGGGGCCTCATAGCCACAGGTTCGGTTGGATGACAAAGCCTTCCTTGAAGGGGGCAGGGGGGCAGTGTGAGAGTTGACTGTATATGAGGAAAATGTCCTTATCTGATGTTATGGACTGAACACAGAGATCATTCCTACCAAGCAGAGCTAAGCCTGTCTTCTTGATACAGCCGTATACCCTAAGCCCGCTTCCTTGTTTATCTGTATGCAATAATCCTGCCTTCTGCTCAAATCTATATAACTGGTCTTCCAGGGTGCTGCAATTTCTCTAGCAAAGAGCCCAGTCTACTCAATCCACAAGTTTTCTGTGCTTCTGTGAATCAATCTGTGTCTGCTTTTCCTCCATTCCTTCACTTCCCCAGGAAGGTAAGTCCAAGTCCCTGGATCCATGCAAGGAAAAGAAATTCTCTCTCACTGGCTAATACATACCATAAGTGATATGGAACTATGGCCAGGGATTTAGGCAAAGGCTTGGCAGGTGCCAATGCTGCTTTTCCTAGGAAGGAGATCATTGCCTTTTAGGAACTTGGGGTAAATAAATAATCTCAATAGCTGCACAGCATTAAACTCCTTTTGCTATTGATTAACCTAGAAAGAGCTTAAGTGTCTTAGAAAGGATGTTTGCTAGAACACTTGATGACTACTTTTAAATTCCTCCTGTGGAAGAATTAACATGTGTCTTCAAGTTGGACCATCTCCATGAGGTTCCTACAGCTGTTTATGCAAAAACAGCACTGCAGTTAGTACAGTATCAAGTGACAGGAAAGAGGTGTGCGTTTTGTTACTGGGAGAGGTGAACTTTTTCCTCACAAGATTTTTCAGATAATTCAACATGACTGTCCATTCTTAATTTCCAAGAGAAAAACATAAGATGAAACACATTTTCCCGCCTGTTTGAAGGAGTAGCTCTTGAATGGACCTAATGCTCTAAGAATAGACTTTGAAAACACTAAATCAATAGTTGTTTTCAAGTTCAAATAACCCACATTCCATCTTGCGTCTGCATCCAAGGCCACTGGTGTTCCATATACCTCATAGTATCATGCTGGGCTCTTTCCAGCAAAGGCCTTCCACAGTCTGCTAAGGCTAAAATATGCCTGACAGGCAGAGTTTATGAGGTTTTAGAAGGTCTTAATAGCTCCATTATGCTTTAGCCTTAAATGTTTAGTCCATATAGCTTACACCAAAGTAAAACTGAAAACTTATAATAAAAATAGTAGGGCATATTTTAATAATGAAAAAAGTAAAATTCCAATAAATTATCAAAATAACATGTTCAAAAAGAATGTGCTGACATACAGGGATGTACACATAAAATGAATTGAAAAAACAGAAGTCTGTTGTAGGGGACATCTGAAGAAGAATCATTTCTACTTTAATCTTCTTAAACAAATCCAAACAGAAATCTACAGATTACAACTGGGGAAACATTTTATTATTACAAGGACAAACCAACTGCATCCAAGTATTCACAAGTTACCAGAAGTACAAACAGAGCGGTGTTTCTCTCTGTGTGTTTGTGTGTATATTATGTTTATGTGTATATGTATGTGTCTCTGAACATGGAAGTGTATGTCTATGTGTGGATATGCTTGTGCATGTTTGTGTTGTGTGTGTGCGTGTGTGTGTGTGTATTTGTGTGTGAGCACATGAATCAACCTGTACTTGCTTCCTAACTGGAGCTATAGACCTGAGTTTGACAATGAGGCAGACATTCTGGTAGAAGAGCTTATTCTATAGTTCACCCATTCTTTATGTTTCCTGCCTCCTGGGCATGTCATTTGGAACTCTACTCTTCTGTTTGTTTTTCTTTTTCTTTTGATTTTATCACAGGGTCATGGAATGAGAGAATAGGTGTCATTTCTGGGCAAAATTGATGTGCCCTCACTATTGTTCTTTTCCTAATCTGTGGGATTCCTAGAAGCCATACTTTTGAGAGTGCAATAGCACAGAGAAGTAGGTCATTTGCCAGTCTAGTTTACCAAATAATCAACTTTGTTGACAAGACAGAGTCAGGCATGCTGTTAGAGAAATAAAGAAGATGTTGCTGTGTTCAGTCACTGAACTTTCAGGGTTAGTTTGTTATGGTCCACAACTAACCTATATTGACTATCCTAAATAATACCCTAGAAGGCCTCGCTGAACTCGGAAGTAAGGGCAAAGCATGAGTGATAGTACCATTTTCTGAAATTCTGGATTAATCCAAGTTCCTGACCTAGGTGGGAAGCATTAGAGAGGAGGCTTAGACGATAAGTCTATAGGAGAGGCAGGGCTCCGCTCCACAGTAAGTCAGAGCCAGCGTGCTGCTTCTTTGCATTTCATAGCCAACAAAATTGAAGAGTGGGTTTGATTTCCCAAGTACTATCGCATCACTTTTTAATTCCTTAGAATTGACGAACTGGTTCACCACAGACACATGTAACTGAGCCAATAGTTTTTTTTTTAATGGAATTAAATTTGTTAATATTGAAGGTTCAGAAGATTTTTCTCAAAAATTTAAGTTTCCTGCTTCTGAAAGGAGAAAGGTGTATGCTCTAAAGAACATTCCACTCAGTCGCCACAGAATGAAGCAGGGGAGCAGCTGCGGCCCACGCCGTGGACAGGACAGGGAACAGCTGCGGCCCACACCGTGGACAGGACACTTCTCCTCTATTAGAGTCACTCCTGTGTCAGCACCTGGATCTTTTGGTCTTTGATTCCCTTACTGTAAAACAGACACCCTGAGATATAACTCTTGAATACAAAAAAATTAGCAGGCAATTTAGGAAGCCACATCGGGCCTTTAAGTTGTCCCTGGAGTGACCCTCATGTATCTGAGAGGTAAACAGTGAGATGTGTCTGGGATTCTTGAAAGGGTTAAGGCACATGGACAGCATTTTCTGCTGACTTCCAGGAGTGTGACCATGTGGCTCCTGCTGAATGAGAGTTCCGTTGTTCAGGCTGTGTTGTTGCCAGGTGTGGAGAGTTTACCCTCCATTCCACGTGCTCTGCAACAGGCACGTGTTTCTGGCTCTCCTGACAGGAACAATCAGCTATCAGCATTATCTGAATGGATTATCCTCAGTTTTCACACAGGATCTCCTTCTGTCCCTTAGCAGAGTATATTTTTATGCAGCTCACAATATATAAAGTACTATTTGTGAAAAGTTCAAAATATTTGCTTTCGTTGGGAACTGAATCCAAGTATTTTTTTTAAATAGAGACAATATATATGAATAGTTTCTAGAGAGAATATACCAGTTACTCAAAAGAGAAAAAGATAAAATATTGGAGAATTTTTCCCCACTCACGAGTTTGCTTACTAAAATAGCAAAAGTGTTTAATAAGAAACATGTGTCTCACTTCAGATATAGCATATTAACTTTTGCATGGTCAGGGTGAGGAGAAGTAAAGTGTGGTCCAGGTCCCTGAGCAGGTAAGTGTAAACCGACACTATTTTTGAATAACACCAATAACTGTCAAAGGGTCATGTGTAACTGTGGAAAATTACTTGACAATGGGGGGAAAGCACTCCGAGTGCTACAGACAGCACACAAACAAGGGGGTGTTGTGATATCAGATTCAGTTTGATGCTCATACACACACACACATACACACACACACACAATTAACTCCAGAGTGTCTTATTGGGTTCAGCAATAAGACCAAAATGATGACAGGGTAAACTATGGGGAATGCCAGGAGGTGTTCTTCTCTCTCTAAAACAGCCGTAAATATAAAGGCAAGGGCAGCTCAGGAAGAAGGAATGAGGTAAATGTGTTGGAGATGAGTCGTAGGCACGCAGTGAAATCAATTTCAGCCTAGGCTTGTATTTCTCGAGGTGCTTCCCTGATGAGTCATGTACACCAGCTGAATATATATGTTTAAGAACAAGCTGGGCTATAGGCACAACTTACTAAACCAATGCTTTCTCCCCCTCAGCTTTCAACCTGCTCTCAAGCAGATCTCCATCATTGTGGAAACACTGCAAGGCAGAGAAAAGCCCAGAGAAACCCCTGGCTGAGTCAATTTATTTTGCAAATGACGTAAATAAGTCCACAGGGTTAATAAATGGCAAAACAACGATTAGTATATTGATTCTTAGCTCCAAAACTTGTTGTGGCTTGTTAAAATAGATCACCGACCCATCCCTTAAGGCCCATTTAAAAAATTCTCGAGGAATATTCATGACTGACATATTTATCATCTGCCAGTCCTGCTTTATCTCCAGAAGGGACACACAGAAGCACAGGCCTGTTTGGGAGTGTCTCACACTCTCTGGCTCACCAGTTCACATGCTGTGGCGATTTCCACAGGTGAATGCAAGCCCACTCAGCAGCTTAGAGGCTCCAGATGGATACTGCATAGGAAAGCTCGCGAGCGCATCACACACTCACAGAGTCTGCAGGCTCTCATTTGTTATCATTGCCATGTTTATAAGTAAATCTCACACTCAGGAAAAAGGAACTTTAGGCTGTGCGCAAGTTCACCTCCTTGGACTCCCAAAGATCTCTACTCTAGAAATTCTCTGCCAGAACATTTGCAGTTAAAATGCTCTTGGTTGTAGATCTGTGAGAATGAGGTAACTACCAAAAAACAAAAGGCTTTTACAATAGAGCGTGGAGGGAAGTGGAGGGCAGGGACCAGGCCAGGCCCCCTGTGTCTGTCTTGGCTGGATGACTCCTCCGTCATATTTTTAGGGTTTTGCTTTAAAAGTTCTTTTTACATTTATTTCTTCTGGTGTGCATGTGTTTGTGTGAGTGTATGTGTGTCCGTGTGCCTGTGTACTCACTTGTGCACAAACATACCAGAGCATTCTGTGACGATTAGAGGAAATGTATAAGAGTCAATTCTCTTTCCTCAACCATATGGGACAAGTTATTGAACTAAGGCCATCATTTGAGGGCCAGTGCCTTCACTTTCTGAAACATCTCTTTGGACAACATGTTACGGTTTTTAAAAGAAGTCTTTGTATAGCACACAGTGTAGCACAGACCTACATGAGCTTCAGACATGGCTACTAATACAATAGAAAATACATATTGGACATTTCATGTAATTAGGGAAGCTGAAAAATTTTGAAGGTAAATTATGGGTTAGAAAACGAGATGCTGTGAGCATGGGTGCATAAAGACACATACGTATGCAGGTGTTCCTTTGAAACAGGTTTTCTCATTTGGACCCGGTGTTTACTGATTATGCCAGGTAGGCTGTCACCTCCAGGGATCTGTCTGTTTCTGCCTCCCCAGTCCTGGGGTAACACACGCATTCTGCCATGTCTGACTTTTCACGTGTGTTTGGGATTAAACTCACACCCTTCTGCTTGTGTGACTGGCACTTTACCAACAACCATCTCCTCGCCCCTCAACAGTAACGTTCCACCGGCTGATGATATCTGGAGTGGTTCCACATGTCAGAAACACCGAATGATTTAAGACTTTGTGGTAAGGCGTGCAGCTGTGTGCTGTGATCATATTGTATAAAACGATGGAAGAATATGAAGAATGTGGGGAGATGTTTAGAATCTCAGCAGCTGGACGAGTTCTTGGCTGTTCCTGCTACTCTTTGCAACACTGAAATGAAAGGAAAAGGCAGAGAGCAACGTTGTGAACTCATGGCATTTGCACCTCAGATCCGGGTTCTACAGGCCTCCCTTATTTGTCTGTCCTTTCTGTTTTCCACATTTGTTGACATGGTACCTACAATTGCCTGCTAACATGCTTTTAAACCCAGCTATAAAATGTGCTTATAGTGTCAGAGGTACAATAAAAAAGATTGAAAGTGGGTAGCGCATGAAAATACATTTTTTTTCAACTCATAAATGAAAGCTGGAAAGGAGAGCATGCAGAGTTTTTAAGCAGACAAGAGAATACAGCTGTTTTCATCATGTACAAAAATCCTTATATTTTCCTTAACATATAACCAAAAAGTGAACAGCAGGCATTTGGCTGTCAAAAAGATATCGGTGTTACATTGCATGCAGCAGTTCAGACAGAAAGCAAGGAAAATATGTGAAGCCTCTCAAATGCATTATCTGAAAGTGAGGCTGCTTCAGAGCTGGGTTTTAATATACTCACCTAGTTATCTTCACTTTCTCAGTAACAGTGATGGCAACTGACAGTGTAATTATCTTTCAAGGACTGACCTGGGTCTAAGAAATATTCTTCTAGGGTGTCACACACTGTTGATATTAAACTGGTGACATGAGAAGCCATCTGGAAAAAATCTGGGCATAAGGAAGTTTAGGGGATCTAATCCAAGCTGGGTTTTGGCTGATTTACTTCAGTTCACTCAAATCTCATTTAATAACGTGAAATAACACACATGGAAAGAGGAAGGAAAATGCCGTCCTTTGTTCCCGTGTTGATTAAATGGAATCATATGTATGGAGAATGGCTTATGAATGCCCGTGTGCTCATCCTGTTTGCATTTATCATTTTGTTTTTGTTTCTAGTAAGACAAACAGCATGCTCTATTTCAGCTTTCACACTACTTTAAACAGGTTTTTAAGAGGCATGAATTTCCAACAAAACACTAGGAAAATATGCATTAAAGTCAAATATACATTTTGAGAAGTCCATAGTATACTCTGCTAAATTGTTTATCCTTATGATGAATTTTAGTTTTCTTTTAAACGAAAATAAAAATTCTTTAGCTCTCTAGTAAGATGAGATACATTCCTTAAAAGTTTTAACATCAAAATAGTTTATAATTCCCTTTTAAGAGCATGAGCTACACATTCTTTGACATTTGGCTTAACGTTTGTAAGCCTCAGATGAAACCTGAAGAAAAGACAGATATGTAGAGAAAAGGTTTCTAAGACCATCAAGTCAGGGTAAAAAGAGATAGGCAAATCCAGAGGGTGACCCTGTAGACTGGCTGTGGACAAGCTGGGAAAGACATATAATGTCTTGAGGGAAAAAAAAGTCTGTCTTCCACAGTAGGAATTGATAGGAAAGAGACCAAGTGAGAGGGAGAGTGAGGTTGCTCAGTAAATCAAAACCTTTCGTCTTTCTCCCTTGGGCTGGCAAGATATCAGGGCAATAGCAGGACATCTGAGGTTATTAAACCATCCATCCCATTCTTCCAACAGCATCACCACACCCTCACCACAAATAGGCAGTTGTACACTCATGCACAGACAAGGCAGCTCCAATGTGCCAACCAGTGCATATTGCATATTGCAATGAAGATAAGTTGTGCAGAACTGGGAGATGGCTCCATGGACCAACACACTGTTTGCAAGCATGGGGACCAGAATTCAGATCTCCTGAAACCGCATAAAAGTCAGGCAGGCATGACAGCCATCTGGAGTTTCAGCGCTCTGTGGCAAACCAGATAGCAATACCAGCCCATTAGTTCACAATGGGTTTAGCAAGAGATGGCCTGCATCAATGAACAGAGAATAGTCAAAGAAGACAGGAGATGCCAACTTCAGGCCTCCACATGCACTCACATGCACATACATACATGCACACCCCCCACCAGAGAACACATATCTACATTAGTGTAAACAACACACTCATACAAAACAACTAAACAAAAACCCAAGCTGTTGATTCTTTTTATCTGGTTCTCATATGTTGTCATATAAGAAACACACCTCATATTCTGATCAACTTATGTATGTTGTCACCAAACTTGACATGAAAACTGGGATGTTCTTTGTGTTTTCTGTCACTCATTTAATAGCTCCACCCAAACTCATGTAAAGCCTTTTTAAAAAGAAGCCATTCCTCAAATTCAGCATACCTCTGTTACCTTATGAAATAGTTCACAGTTCCAAGATATGATTTTGGCCTATGCCAAAGAGGAAATTTCCTTCAAAAAACAGATACAACACAGATTTTACATCTGCTCTATCACAAAGATATTTTTAAAGCAGCAGAGCTGTAGTAACACTTGTCTTAGTCATCCTAACAAATAAAGGCATCAGAAAAGTTGCTGCTGCCTGAAACATTTAGAACTGTATGCCTAGAAAATATGGTAATCAACTCCAACAGCCTTGTAACATGCATGGTACCTTCCAACAGGAATTTCCTTTTGACATTCATCTACAATGTGATATTTTAGAATCTCCATGCTTGGCTCTAGTTAAAGAACATTAAGAAACCTGGGAAGCTTATGTGCGCCTAATCATAGCTGCTGGCTAAAAATGTGGTGGGAAATGGTCCTTTTTTCATAGTCATTAACTCTGCATTCACACATGGGTTTCATTTTCCACATCACACAATTCTATGAAGGCTCCCAACTCACAGAGGGGTCAGGGTCTAAGCTGATGGCTGTCAATGTCTCCTGCAGTTATATCAAGACTGAGCTAGAAACACACCATAAACTATGGATTCTGAGGGTTGGGGCTAGGCCATTGCGCATCAGTTGCACAGACATGTAAAAACGTAATTGTAGACTCTTTGTAGGTTGACTGTCTATACTTCAAATACCTTCTATGTTCATACCTTCACTAGTACCATCTTGTGTCCAACAGTAAGAGAAAAGCAGATTCCAGAAATAAGAAGCTGGATTTTATGCTGAGTCAACACCCAGCACCAGAGAACTCTGTGCCAGGAAAAATACACGTGTCACTATTGAGACCTACTAAACAGTCGCCTCTTGTTCAACACGGGATCTCAAACCATGATGCAGCAGCAGCATGGAGAAAACAGCAGAGTGCTGTGTTCTGATTTGAATTCCCCAGTCCTCCCTCAGGCTCACATGGCTATGAAAAAGAACAACGGCTTCCGTCGCAGTGCAGGTCTTTGCTGGGGAAGAACTCAGTATAAAATAACCAAAGCCTCAGCATTGCCTAAAGTTCCAGCCAAGCCTCTCTGTTCCTTACATTTCACCTCTCTCATTCAGCCTTTCCTATAAAAAAAAACATGCTTTAATTTCAAAAACAGATAAAGGACAAATAAAGTACCAAAATGAAGTCGGGTGACATGGAAATGTCGGCATTTCATTTAGTCTTCAGGCACCAAGTAAAACTGAGGCTCTCTGAACACAGTCAAATCAAAGAGCCAAAATGTGAGAGTCAGCTCTGAAGGGGGAGACAGTGATAACCTCACTCCATGCTGTCAGCAAAATTCCAAAGCTGAGCGAATCCCCTGATCTGGAGGAAAGCCCGTTCTCTTCATCCTTCTGGTTCACTTTGCATTTGCTGTTAGGAAGTGGCAAAGCAGACTGCATAATTCATGCTCATTGCAGTCAAAAGCATAATGAGAGGACGTCCAATTTGCCAACACTTTGAAGAAAAAGGGTGCTCAGACAATAGCAGCCACGGTGCTATAAATGGACCCTGATGAGGGCAGGAAGTCAGTCTTCTCTTAAGTTACTCGCTGGCTCCATGTTGAGAAGTCTGACCTCTGCTGTTCTCTGACTGTGCTGAAAGCATTAAGCATCGTCAACACCATATCCTCTCAAGATTCCTAAAATATCCCCTGCTTTGCATTGTAACTTAAGCAAGAAGTACTTGCCGCCGTTTAGAGCAGGCCATCTGGGAGGAAGGTGGCTTTGATTATCTGGCTTAGTCCGTGCCCTTTGCCCAGACCATTGCCTTTCTCTTTAAGATGTAAACCAGACTTATTGGGGAACAAAATTATGTGTCCAAGATTGAAAAAATAAAAGAGATGTGTCTAGAAAGACATGACAAAATCTGACTAATTTTTAGGTCATGCTTTAATGATCAGGGGAACCAATTCAGGCATGAATGCCACATCTGTTCCTTGAAGATCAACTCAGTCTTATTCAGTGTACAAGAATCTGATGAATCTTGTGAAGAAATGTTTACTTTTTTTCCTTATTTTTTTCAGATGAAAGATGGACCTAAAGGTGAGGACAGTTACAGAGCTGACACTGGTTTCTTCAGCAGTTAACATGTGGAGCTAGAGTCAAATTTGGGTTTCCTATGATGCTGCCTTAACATCTTGTAGGCTGTCCACCAGCCACAAATAAGGAAAAATTGGGATGAGATGGAATGAAAAGGATTTTTTCTTAAATTTTATTTGTGTGTGTGTGTGTGCATGCAAGTGTGCATGTGCGTTATGTATGTGTGAAGGCCAGAAGAGGATGTCAGATTCTCTGGAGCTGGAGATACAGGCAGTTGTGAGCAGCCTAATGTGAATACTGGGAACCAAACATAGGTCTTCAGTAAATGTTCTTAAGTGCTAATCAACTTCTGCATTACCCGCCCAATCGACATCATTTTAATATCAAAGGGAAGTACATACTCATTTAATTTTTTTTGTATCCAGTATCTCAGCATTTGAAGCAGAAAGTAATTTGCATTCTACCAATGATGTCTTGATTGTGATTAGTTAAATGAAACCTTAGAATGTGAGAAGAAAAAAAAATATTGTAACACTATAAACAATAAGCCGGAAACCAACTAAAGTAAGCTAAGATTTGGTAATACATCAGTTTACTGGGAAGACAACTGGAAAATGGATGTCTGGTGCAAGGTTTAAAAGTTTTCTGTACATTGAGCCCATACTCATGCTTTTGGATACACACGTGCTAAGAACTGGGTTTGTAAGAGGGCTGGTTTACAAAAGAAAAGAAAAAAATCTTTATCAAAATAGTGTCAGCTTCAGTCTTAACGACCCTGTGCATTCAAAAGAAGTGTGCAGACATAGGCGGTGTGGCCTACACTGGGCTTACCGACAATGGAACAGGAACCAGTAATGCAACCCTGTGCCATGCAACCAGTCATTTCTTTGCTAAAGATTAAAGGGGAGGCTGAGTTCTTTATCTCTAGTTTCTACAAGAATTGGTAGAAGCTCTTACTTTATAGAGTGGCGCGGATGTGGGGAATAAGGGAGAACATGGAACAAGTGAAAATCTGCTTTGATCTTAAATAATGGGAGAGATTCAACATTTAAACTAAAAAGAAACATTATTTCCATTTTATTCAATTAACTTTGGTTTTATGCGCTACAGGTTCTCGGGTTTAGATGTCTTGATGTCTGACTCTTTCATCTTTTATCTTAGTTATTCTAATCAGATAGAATTGAATGGTGAGTGCATGACAGGCTTAAGCAGGGCTTACAGTGTTACTCAGTATACAGTAGACATATATTAAGTGACTGCGTTTAAACACACCCTAGTTAAAAGTGCTCACCTGGGATGTCACTCACAGCTCCATGGCATTGAGGGAAATGAGCAATCCAGTGAAATGTTCATTAGAGGAGTCTACGGGAGTTCAACATGGCAAAGTCTGGAACGAGAGGCCTGGAGACTAAGGGTCACTCTGACATCTGATCTTATCCCAGAGTTGGTTTTAACTAAGGGTCACTCTGACATCTGAATCTTACCCCAGAGGTGGTTTTAACTAGGACTGACATACACTTAATACTTCTACTCACTGCTACTAGCGATCTTGTCCACACCCACAGGTAACAGTCAGCCTGAAAACTTTTAGTGTGTGTATCAAAAGAAAAGTGTGCTTGCAGCAGCATAGCACACTGAATAGTTTAGGTATTCAGCACTTTGAAATGATCAAATGAAATTGTCATTTTTATAGTAAATTAAACTAGCTTTTCCAAATTAAAAAAAATCTGCCTATTTCTTTATCTCAAATAAATGATGATGTAAAATTATTGGTAGCATTTTTTATTACAGGAAAGAATTTCAGACCCTACTACTTGCTAGATAAATGGAAGTTCACTTTCTTAGCCAAAACTTCTTGAGTTTAGTTCACTGGAGAAAGTGAAAGCATCAGAGAAATAGAACTTTCTGGATCCTGGAGAGACCTTGGAATATATGAAGAAAGAAAATAAACAAAAGACAAACTCTGATCAACTCAATGGAATGAAGTTGTCGTGTATTTCAATGAAGGCAAATGTATTCTCTTTAGTGTCTGGACGAGGAGAATAGCAGCTCTTTGGCAAACTTGTTAGAGGCCATTTTCTGTAGGCCATCCTGAGGCAAAACAGGAACATTCTGTGGTTGTCAGGCTGGCAGAGGCCATACGTTGAAGCAGAGTGTGCAGGGAGAGCACAGTTGGATAATCAGAATGAGATGAGCTGCTGCTGCCGCTGCCTGTGCTGGTAGTGGTGGTCGTTCTGGCTCTGGTGCCGGTGAAGCTCCTAGGCCAGCTAAAGCTACCTTGCCTGCGCAGCCTGAGTTAGTCATGCTGGCTTTACCTGGGTCTGATGACCTTCCTTCTATATCTTGATATCTGACTGTGGGGGTGGTGATTTCTATAAGTTATAACAGTGACTGTAATGCTTATGACAGTCATATGTTAAGTGGCTGCCATCTTAAACTCATTCCCATAAACATGCTTTCTCATTGGTTACTCAAAGGAAGAGGAAGATGATGGCTTTCACACAAAACTGTTTGGAGTGAATAGACACAGAAGATGTAGAGGTATAACCAACAATGCGGTCTACTAGGGCTTAAAACAAAATTCAGACAAGGTCAGAGACCAAGAACTTCTCGAATAGCTATACCAAATTAAGACTAGTTCCTCTTCTAATGGTCTTCACATTCCCAGTTGAGCTCAGAAAGATAAAATCTAGAGTGACTTTAGGATGCCCTTTATAGCAAATGCGTTTGATGATAACGTTTGCCAAACTTTCTGTTGACTGGTTTGCTTAGTTATAGATGATCTGACTTGGGTGGCTTCTCAAGTCTGCAGTAACCCTGTAATTGTCGAGCTTTGGTTTAGGGGGGCCTTCAAGTCAGTGGTAAGCTTCCATTATCAAGCGGGAAGGGAAAATCAAGCAGTCACATTTAGAATCTGGGGATGTTGGCATATGCCTATATTCTGTACTCAGGAGATTGAGGCAAGAGAATTCCCCTAAATTTTGAGACTGCCAGTCCAAAATAGAAAGGGCCAGGCCAACTAGAACTATATATAAAGCTTCTGTCTAAAAGGGGAAAAAAAGACATTTAGGGGCTTTTTCTGTTTTTGTGATTGATGTTTTTAAGACCTAGTGAAAAGTGTCAATTTCAATGTTTTTTTTTTTACTTTTTACTATCTGACATATACTTGTTTTATCTCTATTTCATATTTCATTAATAGAATAAAAACTAAAATACTACATCCTAAGCAAAGAATTAAAGAGATGCATCCATGTCCTAATATTTGTCTTGTACAGGCCCCAAGTTACTCTGTTGCAACTTTTAATCTTCCAACTTCAAATAGCATGAAACTGATATATTTTTAGTGGTCATCATGGTATGAACTTTGAATTTTCATTTTTTCCCCCCTAGGCTAGAAATGGGATTTTTGTTTTTCTGTTACTCTGAGCAGCATCACTGAGCCACAGTTCCACATGAAGATAAGGGAGAAACATGATATTCTAGTGTCTTGAATGGCAAATGTCTGATACTAGGGAATCTAAGTATGCTAACATTTAGTACCTAAATGTATTAGAAATGGAGTTGTGCCGATATTTTTTAACACTGGAAAATTTTTATCAAACAAAATTGCACCTAATAAGAATAGATTTAATTCTTTGAAGGAAAATCTAAATATGCATACTTAGAATGTTTTGCCAACAGTGATTCGTTTAATGGAAAAAAATTATTGCAGTGATGAAAAAGTGCCCATTGTTTATATAGCAATTCTACAGTACTCTGGGATCCTCTTTGCCTATGATTGTGTAACTGACCATCATGTCTGGTCTGACTGTCAACCTGATGCAACCGTGAAATGCTTAAATTCATAGAAAGAGTTCCAAATGGAAATTAAGCAGGAAGTGACTTTACTGGCAAATCCTTCTCTTTTCCTAACATATCAGCTTGAGGGTGGTCTGAATTCAAATTCACCATCCATGACAAGACATGAGTTAGAACACAGTAAGGTTCTACTTCTAAGAGATAGACTCTCATTTCCAAGCACTTATACCATACCAGTTCTTAAGAAGAAAACCAAAGTCAGAAGACAAGAGCAGAAATAGACAGTGATTCTTTCTGGCAATATAATCCAACTGCTTTTCTTATGTTCACAGAATAAATAGTAAACTCAGTTTTGCTGTATTTTCCTTGGCTAGAAACATGAGTTTTGATCTTTCATGATACTGGAAAGCAGTGTTATGATGAAGGATTCAAGTAGGCTTCTCCTAAAATTGTTATCAGAGACAAACCCCCATCTCCATAAGTAATACATGATGTTTGACCAAAAC